>JAANYP010002793.1:0-155000 GCA_020465985.1 Centrapalus pauciflorus | reverse complement strand
CTTTTAATTTAGTTATTTAAAAGGATTGGGTTGAGTTTATTTTTTTCTTTTTAGTTCTTTTTATATTCCTATTTGGGCTGGATTTTTAGGTTAGAACTTAAAGAAAACATTTTGGGTTGTTTTAATAAATTAAGATGGACTAGATTAAACTGTTGGGCTACTAAATTACTTAGCTTAAATATAATTGATTTAGTAGGATTTAATTTAATGGGCTATTTAAATCCTATACATGAGTTACATATTTTAGTTTGTTTGGATTTAAAAACTTATAAAAAAATTATAATAGATGAGATGAAAATTTGCAAGGAATTAAAAGATATATGAATTAAATTAAATTATTTAATATAATATTGATGAATGACATAATTAATGATAAATGTAAGTTGTTAACTTAATGAATTATAGAACTTGTAAATGAATTAAAGGATTAATCGATGTTATTATTTAGAGAGTTCTGGGCTTAAAAGGATTAAAATATTATTAAATCTAGATATTTTATTATGGAATAATAACTTATAAATGTAGATTCTTCGATCTTAATGATTTACACTAATAAATCTAAATTTACCGATTTAATTCCTGAAATTTAATTAATAAATAGAATTAGATATTGGGTATCGTAAAGTTAAGGATATTGATAAATAGACAATATACTTTTATATCAGGACTATAGTGGTTCAGTTGAGACGTGAGGCTCTCGATAGTACTTTCAGCTGATTGTCGGTTAGTCGCTTGGCGGGTTACAAATTGGCGAGCACTGTGAGTAATTGATTTAATTCCATGAATGATCCTTTATAATATGTTTATGCTGGTTATCTGTTTTATTTTTTTTATTATGCTTATCCATTTCACTCTCATATTGCCTCGACTATCTGATATTCTTTTCATCACCATGAGTTGTTATATGATAACCCTTTCCCCGGTATGCATACTGTGTATTTATGTGTTGACTGCATGCCTGTGTGGCTGCATTATTTATACGCTGTAAGTCGGGAGTGTCGCAAGCTGTGTTACTGTGTATGCATTGCTGGGAAGGCCGGATGCTGCACAGACTACCTATTCGTGGACGCACTGCTGGGAAGGCCGGGTGCTACACATGTTGAATTTGTGCCTGATAACTTGTGCATTCATATTACAGTGTTATTTGTGCTATTAAATCTGTTACTCGCTAGGCGACGGCTTACCCCGGTTGTGGGGGCAATGTTTCAGGTTTAGCTGATAAGGGAAAAGCACCAGCTTCAGGATCTAGAGTTTGAGTACTCGTGGTATCAGATAGACTTCCGCTCACTTAGTAATTATTACCGAACTTGTATTGGGATGGGTAGATCCCTAGACTTTCGATTTGGTTGTAATAACTAGATAATTTATTTAGCGTACTCTGAATTTGTGTTGCAGATTATAGTAAAAGTGTCACGTTGTTAGAACGAGGCGTTTCAATATCAGAGTCAGGTTTGGTTTAAGTGAATTAAGTATCTTTTTGGTACTTAGTCTTAAACCGTAGGATGCATGATCACTATTAGTTTAAGTTATGATTTTATGAGTTTAACTCTACCCTGATGGCCTTAGGAAATTGGGTACGGTTAAGATAGGGTTAAACTGTAACTTTAATAGATATATAAACTCATACCCTTATGAGCAAACCATAAATTAATCAAGTACAAAAACATAACGAATTATTAATTTAATTCATAAATTTAATTTCAGCATCATTGATGACGACGAGAGCCACAATATTCCACATTATGGAGCCTGTGAAGGATCTGGATTGACTAGAGTGTTCAGAGAAGACTTTTCACCTGAACCACTGTTCGGAAATTGATATGGTGGAGTAAGTTGTGGGTTTGTAGTGGATACATTATATACGCATAAATCGTCAAATAATTAAATAACCGAATTGAAATGATCACATAAGACGAGGTAACGTTATTGTATATATAAAAGATAATTCTCATAAACGATTTGAGTTTCAACTTCAACCTTAATTAAGAGTTGTCAGATTTTCTGATTGTCGCATGTACGTGATACTAGTCTCGTTCAACTTTCAAAATTCAACTATATCATAGTGTTGTTATTCGTTTATTGTCGTCAATAATTTAATTGTTCGTTACTCTTGATTATATCTATGTCATGGATCCATGGCCGCACATTATCGTTCTATCAGTGTACTGTGTGTGACACAACAGGTAGTCATGATTGTGCTTCTGTGTCAGTATCTTGCTTCTATACACATTCAACATAGAGTTCATTGCACGCACTTGGCGTGAGTCGATTAATCTGTTCACTTAAGCTATTAAGAGTGTCTATTCGATATCTTTGCACCCTCGGGTGGTGGTATTCATTTCTTCTTGGTATCTGTATGTTGTGCAGTTAAAGAATCTGACAAACTCAAAGTAATACTCAACCTGTAATGTTTTTAAAAGAGTGTCATGTGAAACAAGACAAGAAAGTGAGGCATAATAGGTTAGGGATGCAAAAAGATATATAAGAACACAAGAATTAATACGATATAACCTAACATGATGTACACAAGTTAGTGAGCGATATTGTGAGTCTGATCGTAGCCGATGATATATGATTGATTTGTAACTAAGACACTGCTATAACTCATTTTCGAGGAATGACAGCTCCGATGCAGTGATTAATAATATTAGCTTGAAAAAAATTGAATGATGACCTTTTGATTTTAATACCCCATTTTTTCATTTTCCCGCTCTTTTTCCAAAAATAAAAATTAACATTAATTTAGTTAACAATCTTATCATTTAATTGATTTAATTTAAACTTTATTGTTGATACTTATTATTTTTGTTACCTAAAATAATTCAAACTACAACTAATATTCATTAAAAGTTTTCAAGATTAACAAACTAAAATAATTTTTTTTAAATCAATAAAATAATAAATTTCATGTTTAAATGTCCTAAAGAGTAAATAATTTAAAAAAATTGGTAAAATAAAAAATTTAGTTTTATAATAAAAAATTTTAAAAGATTGACTTAGGGTCATCATTTTTTACTATTAAATCAATAATTCAAATATTTTGAATCATATTTTAGTCGTCTTCTTTGACTTAAACATTGACTTAGAGTCGTCATTTCTTACCATTGACTTAATGATTTTGCATGTATGACATTTTTTATTGGTTTTTATTGTATCGTAATTTAAAAAAAAATTGATGGTTTTTAAGGAATCCCACCTCTTTATCAATATTTAATTTATAACAAATCTTTTACATGAATCCATGTAATACATGGTATTAATCTAGTTAACTATATTTATGGAATAAATGGTATAGGGTTTAATATGAAAAAAACCAACATATTTTTATATTTTTTATGATTTAGTCTCTCCGTATTATTTTTTTTTTAAATAATCCTCAAGTTATTATTTTCAATCAGGTTTTCGGAAAAGTTTTGTTTATTTTTTTCATAAACAACCCTAGTTTTTTGCACAAAAACCAACATGTTTTCACTATTTTTCTTCGAAAAGTCCACAAACTTGAAGACTTTTTTGAAAAAATAAAGAAAATTTTCAAACATCACAAACAAGTATATTGCTTAAAGATTTTATTGGTAAAAAATATACACACAAGGACTAAACCGAAAAACGAGAAAAACATGTTGGTATTTTTCATATTAAATCTTTTTTTAGTAATGCACCATCGTTTGAAGGTGCATCTCATGGACAAGGAACGGTGAGCTCATCCTCCTTTCTCACAGTCCTATGGCTTCTGTAAAGGTGATACGCCAGTATCGAATCTAGAAAGTTTTATTCACGAATCACGAGGACATAATTTTAAAATGCTTGACGGTTGACTTATTTGGCTTTCCTTTGTATTCGGGGTTAGTTGGTTGGGTCAACATAATTAACATAATCTATAAATACTATTAAAATAGTAACTAAATTGTCGTTTGTCATATTCTCATGATGTCAAGTGGCATATTCCACTAATGACAAATGTTAATTAGTATTTCAAGATTAAATTAAAATTTTTAAATCAAATAACTTTTAAGCTACAATTATGGTTAGATATATAAATCCCACGAAACCACAACATACAATCTTTAAAAAAAATTTGATTAATAATTATAATAAAAAATAATACTATTAATAAACTTCAAAAATTATTAATGATTATTTTTTGTTTAAATGATTTATACATAAATTGATTATAATAAGATATACTTAATATCATTAGTATTAAAAGTTTGATTATTAACTTTTAATTTTTAATTTATCTAGTTTTAAGAAAACAAATTTATTACGTGTAATACACTGCCCATTTTCATGACAATCAACAATTAACCCTAATTTCTTACGAAAAACAAACCAAACAAAAAATAATTCTAAGTTATATTATCAAATACGAATTAACAACCCTAACATTAACAATTATTAACTTTAATTATAGTAATATCAATTAACAATTATATATTTATTGCCGACGAAGCAAAAAAGAAACTCTTCTGTCGGTGCACAATTTCAAACATCTAATCAAATCAAAACCAGATCATAGGCATTCAAAATCAGAAAAAATCGATTTCATGCTCTGTGAAACATTACAACCATTCAAAATCAACATAATTCGGTTAGTATACATCTCAACCATTGAAAATAAAAAAAAAATATGGGATAAGATCCCAAAAGTTGGAAAAACTCAACAACTTAAAAAAAATAGAAAAAAATGCAAATGCTATTTTATCCACAAAAATAATGTTGACGAAAATTCTCAAACTCAGTTATATTAAAACTCACGTGTTTAATTTAATTGCTCAGGGATACAGTATTAAAATCTTCTCATATATTCACCATGCCATAAATGATTTTGCTCGAGTCTAAACCGTAGCTCATCTTCTGCCACACGAAACCTAGTGGCGTACCCAGGATTTTTGGTCCCCGGTGGCATAAAATTAAACTGTGTCTTGCTTTTATAATTTTATTAATTAGATTCGTCAGGTCGGGTTAACAATCGATAATATTAATTGAAATTTCATAAATTTTGGGATTAAATAAGAATAATGGTATTGGGTTTCGTGAAATGAACAAAAAATATAAATAATAATGGCTTATTAAGTATTTAAAATTTGGACTTTATATTATTAATTCATTATTTTTTTACTTGTTACATTAAATTATAAATAATTATACTACAGAGTTATTTAATTGAAAGTTATATTATTTTTTGCTTAAATTGTTTTAAAATTTTGGAAAGCACGGTTGCACGTTCAAAAAACCACCGGTCGCACAAACAAAAAATCGTAAAAAAATTACACTACGAAACAAAGTTATTGGCGAAAGTACCGGTGACACGTGTCACCACCGGCTTCAACTTGGGTTGTTGATCATTGTTGTTTGATTGTTCTTGGTTCTTTGACGTTGATGGTTTATTGTTCTTGTGAGATAGTGTTTTTTGGTGTTTATTTCCCTTTGATCCATATTGTGTATTTATCATGAATATAGGATCGTCACGAGGTTCATATATAAGATCAGAGCCAGGAGTTTGCAAGCATACTAGAGAGGTTAAAAAATCATAATGTCTTCAAATGTGGTGGATTGTAACTCTCTGGACGTGTTTGGTTCGCATATTTTTTTCTCTGGGATTTGTATTTTGTCAATTGATTTGCAGTATACAGTATTTGCATTTGTCAGGATTTTGTCATAGAATATGCATTATTTTTCAGGAAAAATTTACTAATTTGAAGAATGCAAGATAACTGAGATTTAAAATCTTAGAGGGGAGGCTGGGTTTTTAAATAATAAAGAAAGAATAGATTTAAGAAATCCTGTGATTTTAAATCCTTATGGAAATATGCGAACCTAACACAAGATTTTAAATGCAAATTTGTGACACCCTTGCCACAATAATCACAATTATAATACCCATGATTTAATCTCATCACATTAATAAGTAATAATGATCTGAAAACTTAATAAAAATGCGGAAGCAATAAAATACATAATTAAAGTTCAATTGTCAAACACCCTACGGTGCTACAAGGTTCCAGTCTAAGTCTACATACTCAATAAATTATAACAACATCCCAAATATTACACTGCTGATCTCATGATTCATTTACCGATTGAGTAGTAGTGGTCCTCAAAAGACTTCAATAATGACCTAGCTAGAAAGTCCGACAGCGGATTTCCCTTTTCTTGTAAAAAGTAAACAACTGAGGGGTAAACAAAGCTTAGTGAGTACAAAAGATTTACACATTCTACAAGTCTTTATGATGCCACCCAAGAGTAACACAGGCAACACATGTTGTATATTCTCTTCGTACTCAAAGTACGGACCCGAGCCGCAGCTCCTTCCAAACGACGCTCGGCATAATAACCAACCATCTGAGGCAGAAAATCATCGGAGATGTTACAATGCTCTTCAGGATCTTACTCCGAGGTCATATAGCCCTAGTAACACCAGATCACATATGCGACCCGTAGGTCCATCAAAGAGATGCACAACAAAGAAACAGAAATGTCAAACAACAATGTGTATCAGCATATAAGCAAGTTAGTAGATTGTCAAACGAAAGTGAACCAACATGTCTCAGCATGCAACATCAAATATAAAACAAATGTAGACATGTGAAATCATAGGTATTCACAGTGGGTGCGTTTATTAACTTCAAATTTATTATCTCTCTTCGAAATTTCAACCGGAATCATAAATTAAGTACCCCACTGTGGGTTAAACAACACCACAAGGGACCTGTTACACTTTCATAAGATAAATGTATCATCATTATATGTTTGTTGGCAAATTTGCATCAAATCTTACAATTAAAGTGTTAAAACATTCAAAATCGACATCTGAGACTCACACTTAAAACCCATTATTGGTTGTGTTATTATTCCCAAATAACCCTTCATTATATACCTTGTTATGATACAAAATATATCCAAAAAGGTAGTTTGATTTACCATAAATTCGGGCCCTTAAAACCCCATCCGAATTTCGCATGATCTGGGACCGACTCGCCGAGTCGTTCCATTTGACTCGTCGAGTCAAGGTCCGAATTTTGGATCTCGGGCGGATTTCGCATGTATCCGAGAAACAACCCAAAACTTGACCCGAGATATGACCCATCCGAATTTCGAGTCTCCATCCAAGTTCGGGTCCCAACCGAATTCGGATCCAACACTTAGAAAATTTAAACGATTGTTCATGTGTTCTTGGCGACTCGCCGAGTCGACCCACTGACTCGCCGAGTCGACCAACAGGTCAGTACTCGCAGCTACGGTTTTTAACATAAAAATCGCCAAAAATCCATTTTTAACCCCATGTAATTAAATCCAGTGTTATATAAACATTATTGGGGTGTTTCTAACTTAATTTCCTCATCCAAAACGTGTTAATCAGTCCAGATTTAACCAAAATATGGATATTTTCTCAAGAACACAAAAATGCACAAAAGTTCATATTTCTTACCTTTCTGTTTGATTCAATGCACGATTCTTGTTTCTAATCCTTCAGAGAACGTCAATTGATGTTGTTCAACTGATATAACATAAATGCATCATCAATTTCCAGATTAAAAATTCTGAATTTTATACATTTTTATCCTCAAAATAAAACCCCAAGCTAAGAAATAAAGTTCTTACCTTAAATCCAACTAATTCTTGATAATGACCAACTTCAATCCACGAATTTCTTCAATATTTTTGATTTTCAGCAGATTTTTAGAGAGAGAGAGAGTGAGAGTGTGTGTGTGTGTGAACTTTTGAATATGAAGAGGTGATAATGAAGAAATGAAAGACAATTAGTCTTTTATTTCATTAGTTTCAGCTATTGACACAAATAGCCCTTCACTTATCTAATTTTATATAAATAACAATTTCCATCTTATTTTACCATCATATTAACTTAATAAATTGAATTTCTTAAGATAGCAATCAACTTTTAACATTCCCGAATACATAAGCATCATTCATAATTCAACTTGATTACATTAACTTTGAAATTTAACTAATTTTTTTTTGAACGGCAAACTATCCTACTCCTACTCCTAAACTACTCCTTTACCACAAGACTTACAATCTCCACCTAAATCTCAACTTGTCTCCGACGGGAGTCGAACCCGTGACCTCTCACTTAAATCTTCACCCTCTTAGCGCTAGGCCAAAAACCCTTTGATTTTAAATTTAACTAATTAACCTCAACTACAACATTTTAAATCTGAGGATGTTACAGCATGGGCTCCACCACGCTTAGACTTCGTCCTCGAAGTCACTTATCTTCAAACAGTTGTGGGTACTTCTTTAACATGTCAGTCTTTGTCTGCCACGTATGATTTGCTCATTTATGATGCTTCCAACGTATAAGCACCATTTCTATCTCTTTATTCCTTAACTTTTTGACTTTGGTATCCAAAACGCATTCCGGCTCTTCCACATACTGGAGCCTTTCATCAATTTGCAACTCGGTGTGATCCGCCCAGTCCTCATTTCCAGCAGTGAAGGACTTCCTTAGATTTCCCACATGGAACACCGGGTGTATACCTGACTGTTGGGAAATATTCTAAGTATATCAAGCTGTTAGTTTGATTTCTCAGGCTGTTAGTAGATTTTCTGTGTAATTACAAAGTTCAAGCTGTAAGTTGAGTAAGTTCGAGCTGCTAGTTCAAAACACAGAACGACAATGAAGAATAAAGTGGGTTATGTTATGTGCACACCTCTCGTAATTAATTTTTACTAATCACAGACCTTCTCTTTCACATGATGTGGGACCTACTGATTAAACTTAGTCATTCCTCTCACATTAGGGTGAGGGGTGTGTAATTAGCAAGTATAGAGGTGTGCTTAAAATCACCCGAATCAAGTTTATAAATCAAAACAATGTCATTCTTTTGATCCCACACCGTATCAAATGTACCTTAAGTTTTTGGTTTTGAAAAGAATAAGCTTCTCTTAATAAAATTTCCAATTGTTTGGAAGAACTTGATCTTTTGTTCAAAAAAAATAAACTCTAAAAGTTGAAAACTATTTGAAGCGGTATTCAAAAAAGCTTTTAGTCAATGAAAATTATAATAAAACTGTATATATATTTATTAATTATAAATTATAGTAATGCCAATATTGATAGCTTGCATGAGGTTTCATAAGGGAATTGAAAGAACATAAAAGATTAGTAGTATTACTACGTGGGTAAGGACAATCTTGAGTTTGAGGATCTTTCTTGATAATGTTTGGGTACATATGTTAGGAGGTTTATGTAGATATTGATTTAATCCATAAATATAATTCCTAATTACATGATTAACTAGATAATAATAAGTTACATAATTTGGGGATTAAAATTTTATTGGTGGCTTGAAATGGATACGAACATTAGATGGTGTTCGTGCATTGGACGAGGATCCAAACAAAACCATTTGGCTAAGCTCTTGATAAGAACATTACCAAGGAACTACGAAGGAAAACAATTGGTAATCTGCTTCGATGCGACACAAGGGGTGGTCCTGCATTGCACTCCGTTGCTTAAGTTAAGAAAATCGGCAAAGTATATGAGAGTAGGGTCCAAATACATTACCTTGTGATCATAGACAATATTAGGTATTTCAATGCCCGACTTTGTCCTGGCCTCACATAAGGTTTCACTAGAAAGATGAAAAATAGATGATATCTACTTTGCTTATGTCTGACCCCTTTTTAAGTTTTTGTTACAGGTCCTAAAAATAATTGGGACGGCCCGTGTATTTCTAGAGTTTGGTTTTAGAGTTTGGTTTGGTGTGTCTCAGACCCATAAAAATGATTGTGGGGAATCACATATTGATCAGGCTTCATTCGTTGTGACCAACTAAGCTCTAGTGTCTTGTGGGGTTCCCAACTTAACTTTCAATATGATACCATTAACTATATTTATGGAATATAAATGGTATAAGGTTTAATATGAAAAAAACCAACATGTTTTTATATTTTTTATGATTTAGTCCCTCCGTATTATTTTTTCCTAAAAAAGTCCTCAAGTTATTGTTTTCAATCAGATTTTCGGAAAAGTTATGTTTTTTTTTTCATAATGAAACCTAACTTTTTGCACAAAAACCAACATGTTTTCACTATTTTTCTCCGAAAAGTCCATAAACTTGAAGACTGTTTTGAAAAAATAAATAAAAATTTCAAACATCACAAACAAGTATATTGCTTAAGGATTTTATTGGTAAAAAATATACACACAAGGACTAAACCGTAAAAACATGAAAAACATGTTGGTTTTTTCATATTAAACCCAATGTTATTACCTTTTTTTAGTCATTGCAACACCCAATGCACCATCGTTTGAAGCTGCATCTCATGGACAAGGAACGATGAGCTCATCCTCCTTTCTCACAATCCTATGGCTTCTGTAAAGGTGATACGATGATCAGTAGTGAATCTAGAAAGTTTTATTCACGAGGACAGAATTTTAAAATGCTTGACGGTTGACTTATTTGGCTTTCCTCTGTATTCGGGGTTAGTTGGTTGGGTTAACATAATTAACATAATCTATAAATACTATTAAAATAGTGACTAAATTGTCATTTATCATCTTCTCATAATCTCAAGTGACATGTTCTACTAATGACAAATGTTAATTAGTATTTCAAGATTAAATTAAAAGTTTTAAATCAAATTAATTTTAAGCTAAATTATGGTTAGATACATAAATCCCATAAAATCACAACAAGCTATATTTAAAAAAAGATTGATTAATAATTATAATAAAAAATAATACTAATAATAAACTTAAAAATTATTAATGATTATTTTTTTGTTTAAATGATTTATACATAAATTGATTATAATAAGATATACTAAATATTATTAGTATTAAAAGTTTGAATATTAATCTTTAAGTTTTAATTTATGTAGTTTTAAGAAAACAAATTTATTAAAATTATCCGTGTAATACACGGTTAATAAACTAGTATAGTAATAATATACAATATTATTACTAAAAAAATCATAATTTCATTTTCGTTAACCTTAATCATGCATTTCGACATGATCATTAAGGTGCTAATAAGTTTCTTTTAAATACTATGTCCATTTTCTGACAATCAACAATTAACTCTAATTTGTTATGAAAAACAAACCAAAAAAAATATTCTAAGGGTGCGTTTGGTTCGTGGATTTCCTGTGATTCACTGGGATTTGCACTTAAAATCTTGTGTTTGGTTCGTAGATTTCCGTAGGGATTTAAAATCCCAGGATTTCTTAAATCCTTTCTTTCTTTGTTATTTAAAATCTCAGCCTCCCCCCCTAGGATTTTAAATCCCAGTTACCTTGCGTTTTTCAGGATAACAAATTTTTTCTACAAGATAATACAAATTTTTTTGACAAAATCCTGACAAATGCAAATGCTTCATAATGCAAATCCTTTGACAAAATGCAAATCCTAGAGAAAAAAATCTGCGAACCAAACGCCCCCTAAGTTATACCATTAACACATAATAATTAAAAATCTAGCAATTATCAAATAAGAATTAACAACCCTAACATTAACAATTATTAATATTAATCACAGTGTTCTCAATTAACAATTATATATATTTATTGCCGACGGAGTAGAAAGAAACTCTTCTGTCGGTGCACAATTTCAACCATTTAATCAAATCAAAAACAGATCCTAGCCATTCAAAATAAGACAAAATCGATTCAATGTTCACGTGGCGCATTTCCAACCATTCAAAATCAAAATAATTCGATTAGACTGCATCTCAACCATTGAAAATCGTACATATATATATATATATATATATATATATATATATATATATATATATATATATATATATATATAGAGAGAGAGAGAGAGAGAGAGGATAAGATCCCAAGTTGAAAAAAGTCAACAACTTACAAAATTAGGAAAAAAATGTGAATGCAGACCATGTAATTTAGTTGCTGAGGGATAAAATGTTAAAATCTTCTCATATATTGTCAGGATCTAAATATTATGAAAATTATGAATAACCAAGATTAACTGATTTGAATTTATCAGAGTATAAATCAATAATCTTGCTTTGAATCAAAGTTTAATTAAGAAGTTTGCGGAATAACACTCAATTATTTTGACAAAAACTTTCAGAATCAATAATAGCATAAAACACAGAAATAACCAAGACTGTTTATATTGCTTAATTCAATGATTACAATCACCTCTAATCTGTTTAGATTAGACGAAGAACACAAACTGTTCTTAGGGTTTTACAACCTTAGAGGCTTATGAAAACTTAAACAATAAAGCAATTACAGACTCAAAAATAATGCAGAAACTCCTATGTGCGTATGTGTATGCGTCGTTTTCTATACAACATTCTGTCTATTTATATTGCTCTATGGACATATTTCCTTGAAGGACTAGGACTTCTTTGATAGTAGATATGCTGGAATCTTCTTGTAGATATCTTCCCTGAAAATCAGCACTTTCTGTTTGAGAAACTGTTGAGCAGCTTGAGTCGTTGGACAGCTTGAACACAGCAGCTTGAGCAGTTTTACTCTAGCAGCTTGAACTTTAACACTGGCAGCTCGAGTTTCTTCAACTAACAGCATGAACTTTGTATTTAAACAGAGAATCTACTAACAGCTTGAGAAGTCTAACTAACAGCTTGAACCTTACTTAAACTATTTCCCAACAATCTCCCCCTAACTTAAATTCTTTACACAAGACTTTAAGTTCTATACAAATAAGGAAATAAATAAGTAAACTGTTATGTACAAACCAAGGCTTTCAAAAACTTACAACTGTGCAAGCTTCTGATCTACATCCTTCAAAAAATCTCTCTTCATCTCTTCTTTATCACAAGATATCCTAACTGATTTTAGTTGGAGTAGCATATCTTTTGAAAAATTTAAGAACTCGAGAGTGAAGAAAATACCCGACCCATCTGAGAATTTGATTCTGTAAAGTCTGGATTTAACAAAGATGTGAACTTCTTTGATCTTTTTCCCTTTCTTCTCAGCATCCTCTACTTCTTCTTTTGCAAACTTAGAATCAGCAACTGAACTTAGATCTCTTATGAGTTGTTTTACTTGTGGAAGAGCAGATCTAATTTGAGATACCGATCCTATGTTGTACATCTTTATCAGTTCATCCCTGGTCAGCTTATGAACCATTTGCCAGAATGTATCAAACTCTTCTTCTGGTCCAGATTCTCTCCTTATCACAAACTTGACTCTTAAGTTTCTTTCATCTAGGGACTTTGCAAACCAGTAGTTGATTTCAGGCTTTGTGAAGTCATGTTGATCAATCAACTTCTCTAATTCCATAGCCTTTTGCAGATGATGTTCAAAGATCACCTTCTTAACAGCTGATGGAATAGAAACAGTGGGTTGATCAGCTTGAGCCGGTGCATGAACAGCTTCAGGATGGACTGGTTTTGTTGATGGTTGGACTGACTGGGACGGTTGATCTTTTGGTACTGGCTGAATTTCTGAGGAGACTCTTGCTTTCTTTCTTTTCTCCATTTCTTTATCATGTATTGCCTGCAGCCTTTCAGTGGTCATGGACTGAGCCATTTTCTTTGGAATCCCTGCTGCAAAAGCAAAATTTATCAAGAATCTTCTATCCTCAGCCTTGGTATGCCCAGTTGGCATCTTCCTCTTTCTTTCACCTTGCTTGACCACAAACCCTCTTAGGTAATCTCCTAAGGTTTCATCATCTTGCATTGGGGCATGGGTTTGCTGTCTAAGGCCTGATCTTGTTCTTCTGCTAATTTTCTGGCAATCTCAGCATCAAAGGCAATCTGGGCTTCTCTTGAAGAAAATTTGTGCTTTGGAGACTCAATGAGAATACCCTTGCCTTTATCTTTTGTAGCAGACTGTTGGACTGAACTGGATGGAGCTTGAATACCTTCTCTTATAACAACTCCAGTGGCTTTGGAAGGAGCAGCTTGAGTTTCTAGGCTAACAGCTTGAGAAGCTGTTGGGACTGCTAGCCTAGAAACTGGGACTGTTGGTGCTGCTTGGACTGTTGTTGTTGTTGGAGCTGCTTGGACTGTTTTGGGAACCTCCTGATTCTCCCCCTTTTTGGAAGCATTGGTTTGGTCAGAAGGACCTACAACCTTTGCTATATGGGTTTGAATCATTTGCTCTAATTTGATTAGCTTATTTCCACAAAGAGTAAACCCTTTGTGTAGATTGGCCAGCCTTTGATTTTGAGCAGCTTCTGCCTGTCTGAGTGCAAGTATTTGTGCCCCCTGTGCAGCAATGATGGACATTTGGTATTCCAACATTGTGACAACAGGTTTCAGCTTAGGATCCGTTAATAACATCAGTTGCAGACTAGTCTCAAGATCAGAAAACACCAGGGGTGTTTGTGGTCTATCACTGACATGAATTCCAGAAGTAGAAACCTCTGGGCCCCTCTGTTCTTGGTACTGGGGTCTTCCAGCTTGTGTTTGCACACTAGCTGTTGCCATGGGTGTGGTCTTAGAGATGTTGGCCCTTTCCTGTGCCCCTTGTGCAGAGACATCAGTGGTGCCAGCCACAGAACCCATATGAACAGTCTCAGAAGAGATGTTCACCTCCTGATTGAGGTTGGGAGTGTCCTCAATTGGTTCCCTTTGGATATTCTGTGCAGAAGGATTCTCCTGCACAGGGATATATGGCTGTGGCTGATGGGAAGAGGAGGAAGGAGCTCCTGATCCCCTTTTTCTTTTGTATAGATATCTGAGTGGGCGTGTAGGCTGTTCAAAAGGATCAGAGGATATGTTTGTATCATGAGGAGTGGGTTGGGGTCCTGGGGTTGAAGCAGTGATGTTAGGCTGTGTCTGCTCAGGCCCCTCTCCTCTGTTTCTTGTGATGATGCTCATCATTGCAGAGGGCAATGGAGCATCTATACTAACAAAATTGGCACTTGGCTTTAGCAGCCTTTTGAGTGAAGATAGTGAGTGCCTATGGGAAACATGTATCCTCTTATGTAAGTTGGAAGTAGTGCAGGTGTGTGCAATTATTTTTGCCAAGAATCGAGGATACATCAAAAATTTCCCATGCTTCAGGGAATGGTGCCTTAGCATTCCTTGAAAGATCATGTTTGAAAAGTTGAACTGTTGGCCAGTAGAAAAGCACACTAAGGCAGTGGCAATGTTTGAAGAAAATTCGGACCAACCAGTTCTTTTGGGGCTTAAACACTGCTGAAGAATATGCACAAGATATTTCCATTTAGGAGAAAAGTGTGCCTTAAGAAAAGTAAAAGAATCAGCAGGGCCCCTATACCCAATGTTTTGAAGACCAAAATGTAAATCAGTAAGAGATAGGTCTTTCATACCTGCGGCATCTTGAAGATGCAGATGATGTCTGATGGACTCCTCGGTGATGTTGATGGTAGTACCATCGATTTTGGAAGTCAGGGTAGGCACTCCGTTGATGGTTTGAACAGAAGCATGAGTCCAGAATTGCTCAATATGGGATATGTATATGGTGGGATTGATATTGAGAGCATAGTGGATATGGGAGTGCCTGAGGAAGTCCATCATCTCATGGAACGGTTGAAGGTCAGTGTGTTTCAGGGTGTATTGGCAGCATGAGAATTTGTGCTAGCAGCTTCAACCCTGTATGCATCAGCTTCTGTAGTGAACTCAGTAAAGCTCAGAGAATTTGTTAGTGAATCTAAATCAAATAACCAATCAGGACCAGTGCCTTTAATGTTAGCAGTATTTTCATTGAATTCAACATTGGCACTTTCTTCAATTGTTTTAGACACACTATTGTATACTCTATAGGCTTTACTTTGAATTGAGTATCCTACAAAAAATCCTTCTTCAGCCTTACTCTCAAACTTCCCTAAGTGAGTCTTAGTGTGAAGAATAGTACATGGGCATCCAAAAGGCTTGAAGAAAGCTATTAGGGAACTTCTGTTGTGGAATAACTCATAGGGAGTTTTCCCTTGTGATTGAACGACTTGAACCCTATTTAGAACATAACAGGCTGTATTGACAGCTTCTGCCCAGAAAGTCATAGGCAGATTGGAATCAGCTAACATTGTTCTAGCAGCCTCAATTAATGTTCTATTCTTTCTTTCAGCTACACCATTTTGCTGTGGTGTTCTTGGTGCACTGTATTGTCTAGCAATACCTTTGGACTCACAGAAACTGTTTAGAACTTGATTTTTAAATTCAGTCCCATTGTCTGATCTTATCACCTTAACTTTTGAATTAGATTGGTTTTCTATCTTAAGGATAAAAGACTTAACAAGCTCAGCAGTTTCATCTTTTGATCTAAGAACGTAAACCCAAGTAAATCTGGTGAAATCATCAACAATGACTAAACAGTATGCCCTTTTATTCAAACTCAAAACAGATGTTGGACCAAATAGATCCATATGTAACAGCTGAAGAATAGATGAGATTGAATTTATTTCTTTGGACTTATGAGAAGATTTGTGTTGCTTACCTTTGAGACAAGCCACACAATGATCATCACAAATGAACTCCTTTTGTGGTAATCCTCTTACCATATTCTTTTTAACTAAATCATTCATGGATCTGAAGTTCATGTGACACATCCTTCTATGCCAAAGAGCAGACTCATTTGATGATGCTTTGGATATCAAACAGCTTAAAGTATTTGCTTTAGTCAAAAGAGCTGTGTCTAGGCAGTAAACATTGTCCTTTCTTGGTGTTCTAAGTAAAACAAGATTTTCAGGAATTTTGAAATCCTTTGAAAGAACAATGCACTCAGAATCTGTGAACAGAACAATGTTTTGTTTGTCACAGATTTGAGAGACACTCAATAGATTGTACTTAAGCTGTTCAACATACAAGACATCATGGAATGTCATGTTGCCTGCATTTACAGTACCTTTACCTGTAACCTTACCTCCTTTTGAGTTGCCTCCAAATGCAACAAAACCTCCATCAAATCCTTTGAAGTTTGACAAGCATTCAGAATTGCCTGTCATGTGCCTAGAGCATCCACTGTCCAGATGCCATCTTGTCCGATGAGGAGACCTGTGGTTGCCCTGCACAAATAACAGCTTAGTTAGTAGTGGAGTAAACCCAAACCAAATTGGTTTTGGGTTGGCCTTGTATATTGACATAACTAAAAACTGTTTTTGATTTCTTGTATTTGGTGAGGTCTACTGATGGAGTCTTTGGAGAGTATTTAGTGATTATGTGAGGTAGCCAATTATTTTGATCATCTTTTCTTCTGACAGTCTCAGATGAATCACTAACAGCTCCAGTTTGATGCTCATTAGCTTGAGCTGTGTTTGTAGTGCTAACAGTTTCAGTTTTTGCACTAACAGCATCAGATTTTGACTTAGCAGTTTGAGCAACAGATTTGTCCTTGACACACCATATTTGTTTAAAACTTGATTTAGGCTTTGCCAAAACTTGTTTTTGATGTGTGGACTGTTTTTTATTAACTTTTGAAAATCTGTGATCAACTGTTCTCTTTGGAGCTGCTGTGGAAGGTTTCACTTTTGAGGACTTTGCCTGTTTAGGATTTGATTTTGTGTGATGCACAGTCTGTTTTGCAACAGCTGGTTTGTAAAAACAATCCTTGGCAAAGTGATTCTTCCTTCCACAGTGAAAGCATCTTTTGACAGTTTGGATTGGCACACCAGACTTTTCTGTCAATTTCTTGTTTTTGTTTCTCTGGTTTCCTCTTACCTGCTGTTGTTTAGGAAACTTTTGAACACCATGCTTTTGGCATGTGCAGATTGAAACAGTTTTACCTCTTTTAGGTCCTTTTGATGAAGATGCAGTGTTACAGTTAGAAAGTACAGAATCTTGTGGAGTAGCATTGCATACACTCATCTTTTCTTTTCCTTTCTTACTGGGAACTTGGACTTCTATGGGTGCACTCTTTGTGTCACAGTCTCTATTTTGACTCTTAGCTTCTTTTGGTTCAGGACTGCTATCAAGGATAGGATCTACAATAGTCATAGACTCATCTAGTGGTTCATTGACAAGTCTATCAGCAACTTCACTCATTGGATGAATGTACTTGTTATTATATGGAGGTGGAGTAGCATTGTATCCTATTCCTTCTTTGGGATTGACCTGGGATTTAACTCTGTCTTTGAATTGAACTTTCATTAGGTGTTCTAGCTTTTGATTTGCTAACTTGAAGTTACCTAAATCTATGTTAACAGATTCTAGTTTCTTATTACCTCTAACACCTTCTGTTCAGATTCTTCTATCTTTTTATTCAAAGATTCTATTTTCTTGTTGAGTTCCTTTTTCTCCCATTCATGATAGTTTCTATCATAACCCATTTGAAGCTCATTATCCTTGTAGTCATTGATCTGTTTTTCCAGATCTTCTATGGCTTGCATATATTCATATCTCCTTTCTTCCATCTTAGCTAGAGTTTTGCACATGCTCTCATTATGATCTCTGTACTTTTTAACCATATTTTTACATGATTGAGAGCAGAGTTTAGAGGTTACCTCAGATGGTAGTTCAGTGGAGGAGACATTTGATGTTTCTGCCATAAGAGCTTGATTCTGGAATTCTTCCTCTGTCTGATCACTCCAGTCAAACACATTGTCTTCTTGAGAGACAAGTGCTGTTGATGAGGAAGTTTGGATTGGCTGTGAAGTCCTTGATGGCTGTTGACCTTGAGATCTACATTCTCTGGCAAAGTGACCAAGCTTATGACATTTGTAGCATTCCACTTTTGATTTATCAAAAGATGGTTTGCCATCTGTTTTGGCTTGAAAGTTGGTCCTTCCAGTTCTTTTCAGAAATCTCTTGGCTCTCATGGTTAGCATTGCATGTTGCCACTTTAAATCCATCTCTTCAAGATCATCAGGATGAATTTGCTCCAAGTCTTCAACATTTAGAGCAAATAATCCATCATTGGCAACAAAAGCTTCATAATGAATTTCAGCAGAATTTCCATCACCACCTGAAACAGAATCACAGTTATTAGATTTTTCAGAGGACAGAAGAGCAGTGTTATGATTATAAGAAAAGGATTTCTTTTTAGCATCAATTTCAGTCTCAAACACTCTTAGACTGTTGTACAGATCATCCAATTCTATCTCATCAAGTGTGTCTTTTGTTCTCCACTGTGCAGCGTAGACTGTCCATTCTTCTCCAAGAGATCTGAGAAACTTTCTGTTGACCTCATCTTGATCCAGATTGACCCTTGCACTTTCCAGTTCACTTATCAGTTTGTTGAACCTGTCAAAGATTTGGGTGAGGTTTTCATTCTTGCCACCAGAAAAGTTTTCATACTGCTGTTTCAAAAGGTCCTTTTGATTCCTCTTGGTACTTGCATTACCAGCAAACCTCTTCTCTAAGGCATTCCAAAGAGAGTGAGCAGTATAAAACTTCTTAAACTGATGTTGATAAGCATTAGGAATGGCTATTTGTAATAATGTCAGTGCTTTCACTTCATTCATTCTAGCCTTCCTTTCAAGTTCAGTTTTTGGAGGAGTTTTTACTGGTTTTCCCTCAGCATCAAGTTCTGGATCAACTGCAGGAGGAAATTCAACAGCTTCCCATATAGCATAATCAATGAATTGAATATGCTGTTGAATCCTGAGTTTCCACATCTCAAACTCAGTGGGCTTGAGCATAGGCACTTTGAGTCCTTGCCCAGATCCACTGCTGCTATTTTCAAATTCCATTGAAAAAGATTAAAAATTTGAAAGAAAGTTTTCGACTTTGAAAAACAAAGAACGACCTGTTGTCTCTGATACCACTTGTCAGGATCTAAATATTATGAAAATTATGAATAACCAAGATTAACTGATTTGAATTTATCAGAGTATAAATCAATAATCTTGCTTTGAATCAAAGTTTAATTAAGAAGTTTGCGGAATAACACTCAATTATTTTGACAAAAACTTTCAGAATCAATAATAGCATAAAACACAGAAATAACCAAGACTGTTTATATTGCTTAATTCAATGATTACAATCACCTCTAATCTGTTTAGATTAGACGAAGAACACAAACTGTTCTTAGGGTTTTACAACCTTAGAGGCTTATGAAAACTTAAACAATAAAGCAATTACAGACTCAAAAATAATGCAGAAACTCCTATGTGCGTATGTGTATGCGTCGTTTTCTATACAACATTCTGTCTATTTATATTGCTCTATGGACATATTTCCTTGAAGGACTAGGACTTCTTTGATAGTAGATATGCTGGAATCTTCTTGTAGATATCTTCCCTGAAAATCAGCACCTTCTGTTTGAGAAACTGTTGAGCAGCTTGAGTCGTTGGACAGCTTGAACACAGCAGCTTGAGCAGTTTTACTCTAGCAGCTTGAACTTTAACACTGGCAGCTCGAGTTTCTTCAACTAGCAGCATGAACTTTGTATTTAAACAGAGAATCTACTAACAGCTTGAGAAGTCTAACTAACAGCTTGAACCTTACTTAAACTATTTCCCAACATATATTCACCATACCATACATGATTTTTGAAAAAAATTCAACTAACCACCCCTTTCTTCCGCGTTGCTCGAGTCTAGGCATGACAATGGGACGGGACGGGGCGGGAATCTCAGTTCCCATCCTCATCCCCGCTTCTTAATCCTCTCCCCCAACCCCATCGGGGAATGAGTTTCTATCCCCATCCTCATCGCAATCGGGGATCGGGGATCCCCGTTCGGGAATCGGGTTTTTCAAATTCCTAAAAAATTATTAATTTTAAACTATAAATAGCATTTTAGTAAAAAAATTTATGTAAATAAACTTTAAAACATATCAATTCAAACATATTTGAGTTAGTTACATATATAATTTATAATTTATGATGAAACTAAAACAAAGAAATGTATGCAAAAGATTTATAAAACCACTAAAATGAAGAAAACAATAGTATTTTAAACTATAGAAAAGTCATATACAATGATATTTAATATATTATATAAATTGTAATAAATATAATTTACATTGTAAAATGTATCTATACTATTAAAGGAGTAACTATACTCATTTCTGGCGAAGCCACGTATCGTCACCATGAATCGACACGTGGCAGTTATAGATTTTAAAAAGAATAAAGAAATTTAAATTAAATGTATCCAAATCTAATATAATTCACTTATAAATTCAAATCAAATCAAACAAAATCTAATACTCAACTAACTTATTAATTAAATCTATTCAAATCTAATATAACCCACTTTTAAATTCAAATCAAATCAAATCAAACAAAATCTAATAATCTACTGACTTATTAATTATAAGATAATATAACAAAAGTTTAAAAAAATATATAAGAAGATAATTACTCTTCATATATATTTAGAAATATACAAAATTAATAGGTAATAATGAATAATAATATCACCTTATATACTTTTGTTTAAAAAATAATATTTATATTTTTATATTTTTATTTATTATATTTTATATATATTAAAAATATCCGCGTAATACGCGTGTAATAAACTAGTTAAAATATATATAATAATCTATATTAAAATATAATACATTATTGGGGTCGGGGATTAAAGTCTCTCACATCCCCGCCTCATCCCCATTATTTTAAATCGAGGGTTCCCCGTCCCCATCCCCATTATTTTAAATCGGGGGTTCCCCGTCCCCATCCCCATCCCCGGTCAACTCGGGGATTCCCCGGTCAAATCGGGGTCGAGTTACGGGTTCCCCGTCGGGTATGGTTTTTTTTTGTCATGCCTACTCGAGTCTGCACCGTAGCTTATCTTCTACCACACGAAACCCTACTCGATGTATTAGCTAACCTTCTTTAAAAAAATTTCCCTTTTGTAAGGTTTTTTTTTTGTGGCTTCTCATTATTTCATCTCTCACAAATATATGCATTTCATCTAGGGGTGTTATTCGGACGGGTTAAACGGGTTTTGGGTTATTCGGTTCGGGTTATTCGGGTATGAGGGTATATGTTAGCTACCCGAACCCGAACCAAATAAGAGAACGGGTTAATCGGTTTTGGGTTAAATGGGTAACAGGTTATTCGGTTTGGGTTAAATGGGTTAATCGGTTTTAGTATAAAATATAATTCTCTATAAAATGGTTTAAATGGGTTAAATGGTTTGGGTAAAATGGGTAGAACGGGTTAAACGAGTTAAAAAGTTTAAAATTTAGTATTTAAATATTTATATTCTATATATGGGGAACCGTGTAAGAGTCGAAAAGAGACGTGTTAATGGTTTGTAAAAAATAAAAACCTACATATATTAAAGTAGACGCAAGATTGGATGATATATTATTATTATTAATTTTTTAATTATTGATGTATGGGTTAATCGGGTTATTCGGGTAACCCGATTTTTTTACATCTCACCCGATACCCGAACCGAAAACCTTATTCGGTTACCATATAACCCGATTAACAAACCCGAAAACCGAATAACCCGACCCATTTAACTCGAATAAGGTTCGGTACGGGTGGGTTATTCGGGTTCGGTTATTTTGCACACCCCTAATTTCATCTACATAGCTTTGAGGGAAGCAATCATCCTTGTCGTTTGACACACCAACATCCTATTTGGAACATGTTTTGATTGAATTGTTGAATTCTCATCATGCCCTAGTGAAATCACCATGGGGTTCTTAGGATTTTTGGGATCAATTTCATTTGAGAGTCCTTTCTCATGATAAGAATCACATATGTTAATGCTAGTTTTTCAGAGTCCTGATGCCTTATTGTACAAATGGGCGACCTCATGTTACATTTCCCTTTGATCCATATAGTGTATTTATCATAAATATGGGATCGTCACGAGGTTCATATATAAGATCAGAGCCAGGAGTTTGCGAGCATACTAGAGAGGTTAAAAAAATCATAATAGACTTCAAATATGGTGGATTGTGACTCTCTCTCTTAGGGCGCATTTGGTTCGCAGATTTTTTTCCCTGAGATTTATATTTTGTTAAAGGATTTGCATTATGCAAGGATTCTGTCATAGAATTTGCATTATTTTTTAGGAAAAATTTGCTAATTTGAAAAATGCAAGATAACTGATATTTAAAATCTTAGGGAGAGACTGGTTTTTTTGTAAATAAACAAAGAAATAAGGGATTTAAGAAATCCTATGATTTTATATTTTTTTACTAAAATTTGCAAACCAAACACAGGATTTTAAATGCAAATCTCACTAAATCCTAGAAAATTCGTGAACCAAAAGACCCTTAGAGTTAACACGAGTCTTTTTCATTCTTACTTTAAATTAAGTTATTTTACGGCACATTATTCTGGTTTCATATTATTCTTGCTAATTTATTATATATTCATTTGAGTGAGCAGATATTTTTCAGATTTTATTGTTCTTGCTTATCTTCTTATTATGTTTGCTAACAATGTCATCAACATATATTTTGCAGATTTTTGGTTTTTGCCAGTGGTGACATATTTGACTCAACGGAACCAAACGGGTCTGACAGTTAAATTGACCCTATGTAAAAAACCAAGTTAAAACATAGTTTTTTTAAAATGAAAATTTATACAAAACGGTGTATTAAACAAATTATTTTTTGAAAAAAATTTCAAACTTATGTAAAAATAAAAAAAAATTCGTCAACCTGACTCGTTTGCTTAAATGGGCCAAAATTTTCACCTAAGACCCTAGTTTTTTTTTTATTTATAACGGATATTCAGGAAGTTATGTATGTATTTTGGTATAATTTTCGATGCACAATATACCTTCATATGGTTTTTTTGCGCTTGGACTTTTGCTTTGACTTTGACTGGACTCATTCCACTTCCACAATAAAGTAAGTGGCTAAGAAACAAATGTGTCGTTTGGTTTGTAAATCGTAGAATGTTATATAGAATGAATTAAAATCTGTTAAGGAAATGGAATCTGCAAGGAACTGAAATTATCTAAATCTTGTTTGGTTGGCTAAAAATGGAATTGGAATCCAATTTCATAATTTATTAACTGTCAAATAAATTATAATTAAATCAAATCAAATGGAAATATATATTTTTTTAATATTTTATTATCATTTTCTTCTTACTTTATATAGATGTGCGAGATAAGGTAAGGTAGGTAATGGTGGGTGGGTCATTAGGTAAGGTAAGGGTGGTGGTGTGAGTGGGTAAGGTAAGTATGGTGTGAGTGGGTCATGGGGTTGAGTAAGGGTGGGTAAGGTAAGGTAGGGCTGGTGGGTGTTTTGTGGTGGGTAGGGTAGGTGCGTGGTCTGGGTAGTATAGATGTGGAGTGGATTGAGTAAGGTAGGGTAGGTGCGTGCTCTGGGTAGTATAGGTGTGGAGTGGATTGAGTAGGGTAGGGTAGGATGGGATGGGTGGGTAGGTAGAGGTGGATGAGTCTCCAAGGTAGGAACACGATGGATGGATAAAGTAAGGTAGAGTGGGATAGGATGAGGTGGGTAACATATGATGGATGTGGGGTGGGTGGGTAGGGGTAAATATGGTGGTTAGTAGGTAAACGTAGGGTGGATAGGGTAGGGTAGGTGGGGCGGGGTGGGGTGGGGTGGGGTGAGTGGGGTAGGTGGGTGGGTATGGGTGGGTGAGTAGGTGAGGGTGGGGTAAGGCAATATATGATGTATTGTAGTGTGTTACACATAAGGAGTATTTTTGTAATCAATCATTTTCTCTTTTTAATAGGTATTGAATTATATCCATAATGTGAAAGAATGTTATTTTTCTTCATGCCAAACACATGAATTGACTGGAATTGGATTCTTTTCCCCTCCATTCCTTCAGATTCTAACGAACTGAACGCCACCTAAGACTAATTTTTGACATTTATGGTTTTAACTTTTGGGATTGGACTTGTCACATGGACAGTAATCGGTTATATTTCCTACTTCTTTAATATATGTATCCTTGTTAATGTTTAAAACTTTTTGGAATTAAAAATTAGTCTGCCGAGCAACGCACGAGTATTATACGAGTTAACTCTTATAAATAAATCGTAGTTTAATCAAGTAATCAGTTAATCAAGCCTATAATATAATTACATGGGCTAAGTTAAATGAATGGGCTAATATTACTTTGGGCTGAACTGGGTCAAATACTAAGTAAGAACATGACACACGATAAAAAGGTTGAACTACTTTAGCTTTCACTTGTCACAACATCTGGTGACGACTCCCAACTCTTTCATGCAATCATGCTTAAGCTCCCTTCTTGATGGGTTTTTTTGTCTGGATTTTACAAAATTTTAATCTAGGTACATTGGCTTATTATCTAACCTATTACTTAATACACATGAACACTAGGTTCCAAGTGGCACACGGGTCTCCCTAAAAGTATGAAGAAATTCATGTATTAACTCAAACAAGAAGGACTAAACAACCAAAAAAAGATTTTCATTTAAACCAAAAACCCTAAAACAACCGGCCTAATAGCCACCCTATTACTTACAAAACAAACCTCACTACAACACTTAACGATTACACACCAATAGGTGAGAATCGTTTACTCAATAGAAAATACAAACCAAGAACAAAGAAGAAGATATGAAAGAAAAACAATCTGCTTGAACTTTTACAAAACAAAGGGAAAAAACCCTTAGACTTCAAAAAATAAAAAGGAGAAACAAACTATGCACCGAAAGACGAACTCCCAGAGAAAATTGTAACTAAAACTTGCACCCCTATCAAACCCTTTTAGGCACCTTATATAGACACATGCCAAACAAGAAACCGGGTCAATGACCACCCAAGAGACTAACCATAATCTGAACAACTAAACTATAAACTATAAAGCCCAACAGGAAGCCCAATTCCAGCATTAACTTGCACAGAGTCCAATAGCCCAATTACATTATTTAACACCCCCCTACAAGTTAATGGTGAAAACAATTCAACACATTCCTAGGTGACGATCATGTGTATGGGAAAGAAAACAGATCTGTTAGCGATGTCCACCAGGAGGTTGCTGCTCTTCTTCATGATCAACTAGACCTACTCATAAAGTTTACAAATTTCTTACCTGATTCTTCAGCAGCAACATCTGATCAACACACTTATTCACCTAGGAACGATAACCTTTCCATGAAGACATGAGGTCGCCCATTTGTACAATAAGGCATCAGGACTCTAAAAAACTAGCATTAACATATGTGATTCTTATCATGAGAAAGGACTTATTAGACCCACAAACTTAAAACTGCAAATACACTCGATGACTAGATCTGTTGCTAACTATTTCATCAAGACGTGTGAGACCAAGGCTCTGTTACGTGAGAAGACCAGGCATTTTAAAGTTTCACTCAATCATTCAGTAAAATACCAGCAACATTATTTTTCAATTATTATATACACAATAATAACGATGTCCCAATTAGACTCATCAGGCTGCGTACAAACCACTTTTAACAACTTCTTTTAACAACCACAAACCATAAAACATGATCACAATTACATCTAATCTGAACCACAAAGACAATTTAGAGTAACCCACAACATTATCAATGCCACAATTAACTTTAACAACAACAACATAAACACCAACAGATTT
The DNA here is from genome assembly GCA_020465985.1 of Centrapalus pauciflorus. Taxonomy (NCBI): domain Eukaryota; kingdom Viridiplantae; phylum Streptophyta; class Magnoliopsida; order Asterales; family Asteraceae; genus Centrapalus; species Centrapalus pauciflorus. Next base: position 128,648 of record JAANYP010002793.1, on the reverse strand, counting down.
TTAGGTTGAATCTTTAACAAAACTATCAGAAAACCATTTGATTTCTATTGTTTGGTTGAAAACATTGGGACGGTAGAAACTTTTACTATCGAGTTTTAAAGACCACATTAGACTTAACAATAGACTTAACAATAGACTTAACAAAATCGAGTTTTAAAGACCACATTAGACTTAACAAAGACCACATTAGACTTAACAATAGACTTAAAAACCACATTTACTTGAAAACACAGGAACATAACTACAATTAACCACACTTAATCTTGAACCACACTTACAATTAACCACTCTTAACCAATTCCTTTTATAAACGAATATACATGGACCCAACCAACATAACCAGACACCAACTTTAACAAATGACAAGACAACACAATTAACTTGGAGAATTCCTTCTACCACCCACGCAAGTTGATTGTGGAACCAACATAACCAACATGTGTTGAGCTTAAACACACCAGCTAATTCACACACTTACACATGTTAACAACTTAAAACTCACAGGGCCCATAACACAAACAAACAACAACCACTTTTCTTAACAATTTCTTTAACAATTAACTTGATTAGATTACCTTCCAACCATTAAACATATTCCAACTTATTTTAATAGAGTAACTTTCAACTAACTTAATTAGAGTATCATTCAACCATTAAACACATTACCAACTTAATTTTTAACATATTTGACAACTTTATTATTCTGCTATACACATAAAATCAAAAAATAAAATCAAAACACCTCCAAACACATGGTCTCAAGGATCGTTGGCTTTGTCATAAACAACCACAAAGCAGTAGATTAAAGTATTAACCCTATATGGAATTCATTTTCATCTATCATGAAAATTATTTCACAGACAAATTAATCTACAATTAATTCATCTTTTCATGTCCAATATTATTTTTAATTACAGAAATGTTAAAATACTCAAATTTTAAGAATTTCTTTTGAAATTAGAAACTTTCAAAAGTTAATTTCAATACCATCCTTGCATATTTTGATTCAAAAACCATAATATAATTTCTTAAAAAAATTCAAACTACAATTCAAACAACCTAATAACTACTACCTTAAGAAACTTATATTAAACATTTTTCTATAATCAAAGAATTCACGAATTAAATTTTAAACTTCTTTAGATTCTAATAATAATTTGATAAATTAAACTTCTTTCCAATAATTAAATAACTTTAATTAATATATCTATTTTCTCAAAACTTTTTTAATAGAATTAAAATAAACCAATCATTGATAAAAGCTTTTAAAATTCATGGTTTTTTAAAATGGGCTAACTGCATTAAATAGCAACCAACTAGCAACAAATGTTTTATTACAGCAACCTACATAATTTTTTTTCTAAAATAACATCACACTACAAAAACTTTTTTCAATAAAGCATCATACTCCAATTAATTGATTCATTATAGCATTATGCGATGACTGGACGCTGACACGATTTCCACGTAAGCAGCCATGTCAGCTCAAATCTGCATTATTTTTTAGGAAAAATTTGCTAATTTGAAAAATGCAAGATAACTGAGATTTAAAATTTTAGGGGGGAGACTGGTTTTTTTGTAAATAAACAAGAAATAAGGGATTTAAGAAATCCTATGATTTTAAATTTTCTTACTGAAATCTGCAAACCAAACACATAATTTTAAATGTAAATCACTAAATCCTAATAAAATTCAGGAACCAATCGACTCTTAGAGTTAACACAAGTCTTTTTCATTCTTACTTTAAATTAAGTTATTTTAGGGCACATTATTCTGGTTTCTTATTATTCTTGCTAATTTATTATATATTCATTTGAGTGAGCAGATATTTTTCAAATTTTATTGTTCTTGCTTATCTTCTTATTATGTTTGCTAACAATGTCATCAACATATATTTTGCAGATTTTTGGTTTTTGACAGGGGTGACATATTTGACTCATCGGAACCAAACGGGTCTGACAGTTAAATTGACCCTATGTGAAAAACCAAGTTAAAACATAGTTTTTTTAAAATGAAAATTTATATAAGACGGTTTATTAAACAAATTGTTTTTTGAAAAAAATTTCAGAATTAGGTAAAAATTAAAAAAAAAAAGGTCAACCTGTTTGACCCGTTTGCTTAAATGGGCAAAAATTTTCACCTAAGACCCTAGTTTTTGATTTATAACGGATATTCAGGAAGTTATGTATGTATTTTGGTATAATTTTCGATGCACAATATACCTTCATATGGTTTTTTTGCGCATGGACTTTTGCTTTCACTTTGACTGGACTCATTCCACTTCCACAATAAAGTAAGTGGCTATGAAACACAGGTGTGTTTGGTTTGTAAATCGTAGAATGTTATATAGAATGAATTGAAATCTGTTAAGGAAATGGAATCTGCAAGGAATTGAAATTAATCTAAATCTTGTTTGGTTGTCTAAAAATAGAATTGGAATCCAATTTCATAATTTATTTTGTTCATTAACTGTCAAATAAATTATAATTAAATAGAATCAAATGGAAATATATATTTCTTGAATATTTTATTATTATTTTCTTCTTACTTTATATAGATGGGTGAGATAAGGTGGGGCTCGGTAGGGTAGAGTAAGGTAGGTAATGGTGGGTGGGTCATTGGGTAAGGTAAGGGTGGTGGTGTGAGTGGGTAAGGTAAGGGTGGTGTGGGTGGGTGGGTCGTGGGGTAGAGTAAGGGTGGGTAAGGTAAGGTAGGGCTGGTGGGTGTTTTGTGGTGGGTAGGGTAGGTGCATGGTCTGGGTAGTATAGGTGTGGAGTGGATTGAGTAGGGTAGGGTAGGTGCATAGTCTGGGTAGTATAGGTGTGGAGTGGATTAAGTAGGGTAGGGTAGGATGGGATGGGATGGGTGGGTAGGTAGAGGTGGATGAGTCTCCAAGGTAGGAATACCATGGATGGATAGGGTAAGGAAAGGTGGGATAGGGTGGGGTGGGTAACGTATGATGGAAGAGGGGTGGGTGGGTAGGGGTAAGTATGGTGGGTAGTAGGTAAAAGTAGGGTGGATAGGGTAGGGTAGGTGGGGTCGGTGGGTGAGTAGGTGAGGGTGGGGTAAGGCAATATATGATGTATTGTAGTGTGTTACACATAAGGAGTACTTTTGTAATCAATCATTTTCTCTTTTTGAAAGGTATTGAATTCTATCCATAATATGAAAAAATGTTATTTTTCTTCATTCATTGGAAAATTTCGATTTTGATAGTCACCAATTCCTTTTTATAATTGAACCAAGCACATGAATTGATTGGAATTGGATTCTTTTCCCCTCCATTCCTTCAGATTCTAACGAACCGAACGTCACTTAAGACTAATTTTTGACATTTATGGTTTTAACTTTTGGGATTGGACTTGTCACATGGACAATAATCGGTTATATTCAGGGTCGGTCCTTAGGTTTTTAATGCCCAGGGCGAAACAATAGCAAAATGCTCTATCTAAATACTTAAAACAAATAACACACTAATTTTTAGGGGTATGGAATCTAGTCAAGCTAGGCAACTTATGTCCACGCCGATTTTATTAAAAAAATGTTGCAACTTGGATAGATAAACATTTAATAACTCAAGCAAGTAAAGCACTCAAGCAAATAAGCACTAAAGCACTCAAGCTAGGCAACTTATTTCCACGCCGATTTTAGTCTTCTGCTGGTTTGATATCGGATTGTTCCAAGTTCCAAACTTGCAATTTATCCTCTGTTGGTTTGAAATCAGATTACTATAACTTTCATGTTCTAGTTTAATCTCTGTTAGTTTGATACTTTGATAAAACCTGAGAAAATCAGATATAGTTTTCAGGAAATCATATATTCAGATGTAATACATTAGAATTACAATAGGCAATAGATGTAATACATTGGTGCTAAAAGGCAGAAAACAAACATAGTGCTATGCTAAAATAGTGAAACAGAGTGCCATGGTAAAAGGCTGAATTTGTTTGATTCTTAACCAACACGAAACAGATTTATTAACGTAACACACTAATACTCCAATAGACAATAGATTTAAGCCATTTACCGTCGTTAATACTATGAACTATGAAATCGACCAAGACATATGTGCCTTCACCAGTTCGTTAAGACTATGAAATTTGAAATAGATTTTAGACCACGTGACAGTCTGCCAGATATGCCTTAGTTGGTTTGAACAATCGATCAAGAGTTCAAGACTATGTGATGTGAGAATGAAGACTTACAGTGGCCATCGATCAAGACTTTGAAATCGTGGCCATCGATCAAGACTATGTAATGTGACAATGAAGACTTACAGTGGTCGTCAATCAAGACTTTGAAATCATTAAAATATTCCTGGAACTCGTCGGAATCGTTGATTGACGATCGCAATACTCCAGTGGCCGCCTGTTTTTTGAAATTCTGTAACATCCCTATTTTTTTAATCAATTGTAATTTACCATTTAAGACTCAATTTAAATGCATTGATGGATTTATTATTTCAATATCGATCACAAATTTAAAAATGAGGAAAGATGAGGAAAAATCCTCATCGTTGTTTTTTGAGCAAGCAAACAATAAGGAACCGACATCGGTAAGAATACCATCAGCGGTCAAAGAAAATTTAAATATGAGAAATTATGAGGAGAAATCCTCATAGTAGTTTTCTGAGCAAGCATAACAATGAGAAACCGATCTGGACAATTAAAATCGGTTAAAATGAGAAAAATACGAAGTTGAGGGGTATAATGTGCAAAAGTGACAATCTAGCAAATAAAAGGGAATTAGTACTCATTATTTCAAAACTCACTCTCTCTACTCTCTCGTTTCTCTCTCCTAAGAAACCCACAGTTTCTTTTCCAATAGAGAATCAAGATGTGACGACCTCATGCTTTGATATTATAATTATAATCACCAGGATTAACAAACAACCCAATGAATAATATGATAATTGAAATTCAATACTTAAATCAGATTTAAGCAATTCCACACTAAAGCAATAAATATAAGTGTATACAGTGATTATGTCTAACTATTACAACATCATAATTGTTTAAAAGTCATGTAATCCCAGCCCCAAGTTACATTGTCCATGTACCAAAGTAGCTTCTAGGAAATGTGAAAGGAATTTCTTAAGTGGAAGGTCCAGCTACACCTTTGCCTTTGCCTTTGCCTGAAAACATGGTGAGTCAACAGTAAGCTAATTTGCTTAGTGAGATAACAGATTATGAAAACAACAAATATTTCTTTACAAGCATTACGTAACCATGGGCAGTGTAAGCCCCAATGTATGTGTAAACAGGCAGTGTAAGCCTCGTAGTATGTGAAAAACCATGCAGTGCTAGCATGGGGTTGGCAGTTCAAATGCTGATCGGGGATGTGCCGAACCTGACCAGGATAACGAGTGGGATGATCAGTCCCCGACAGTGGCCTGCTGTCAGCCCCAGTTCAGGTCGCATCAGATTGTGAAGTAATGATCATGCAGTGCAAGCATGATGTAAATAGATGCACTTTCAAATGAACGCTGGCTACATGTGTGTTACATGTCAAGTACGAGTGTGCATCATAACAACAAATCATTCATGAGTGCCAAATGATTTATATGAACAATGTGAACATGCCATTGAATTGTAAACGTGTGAATGCAAAGACAATAAATGTTAGAATGATAATCTATTACTCACAGTGATTGGTATAGTGTATCGTGTCTCTGAATCAATGTGTGTTTTGATAACACCACAATGATCTGTAAAGTAATTGTAATAGTGAATTAATGTCAGTAATTGCTTAAATCTTAAATTCTGAAAATTAAATGTAATTGGGTCTGATTTCGGACCACATCCGAATTCGGATGGTCCGAAACAGTGTGTTGGTCCGAAATGGGTGGTCCGAAGTAGGTTAGTCCGAATTTAGGAGAGGATCCGAAATAAGGTGATGGTCTGAATTAGTTTGGGGGTCCGAATTGGGATGGACCCGAAATTGTAGTTGGTCCGAAGTCACTGTAGGTCCGAACTGGGTATGGTCCGAAATGGACATTGATCCGAAATGGGCAGGTCTGAATTCGGACCATTAATATCCGAGTTCATACTTAGAAATTTTCCTATATTTCCCATAAATTATATTTGGACCATTTTTGCATCTTTCAGTAACTAAAGTTGTAAATGTGAACTTAAATGTACTATATCAACTTATAAGATGTCATAATGTACCAAAACTTCCACATTTGTGTCCATTTTTCTACAATCTTCGAAGAACACACACACTAAAAACACACACTTATCTCAAAATCATACTTAGAGGTGGAATCTGATTCTGAAATTTGATATACTACAACATACATACACGATTTTAACATTACAACAATCATCTCTAACATGCATAAATATTTGTATCTTAAATCTTAGAAATCGGTTTTCATAAAAACCGAACCAAAACATCAAAAATTCGAAATATTGAATGATGTTTACCTTAATTTGATTCTTGTAGTTGTTATAGTCCCTTAATTGCCACTTGATTCCAACTTTTGCAGCTTCAAATTCGATGTTCTTGGGCGTTATTTATAAAAACCCGTGGGTTTTAGAGAGAGAGGGAGAGAGAGACGAGAGAGTGTAGAGAGAGAAGGAGATTGTTGAAAATGAAAGACTCTCCATCTTTTATTTGTCACTTTGACCCAATTGCACATTATACCCCTCAACTTCGTAATTTTTTTATTTAAACCGATATTATGATCAAAAGTAGCTTAAATTGATATAATATTCCATTAATACAATAATTAAGTCCAAATAAATTGTAAATTACAATTAATTAAAATTTGGGATGTTACAGCATGGGCTCCACCACGCCTATACTTCGTCCGCGAAGTCATGCTGCGCTAAACAGACTTGGGTACTTAATCTTCATGTCTTCTTCCGATTCCCAAGTATGGTTAGCTCCCTTATGATGCTTCCACTTGACCATCACCATGTTGATCTCTTTGTTCCGTAGCTTCTAGATTTTTGTTTCCAAAATGCATTCCGGCTCATGAACGTAAACCGTTCGTCAATTTTTATCTCCGAATGATCAGTCCATGGTTCCCTTTCCGGCACCAAACTTTTTCTTAAGTATCCAACATGGAAGACCGGGTGAACACCTGACAATTCCTCCGGCAAGTCCAAATGATAGGACTGATTCCCAACTCTTTCTAGTATCTTGAAGGGTCCTATAAATCGAGGCGATAGCTTTCCTCGCTTTACGAATATTGTGACACCTTTCATCGGAGAAACCTTTAAGTATACCCAATCATCCTTCTGAAACTCTATCGCTTTGTGTCGGTGATAGTGATAGTTCTTTTGCCGATCTTGCGCCGTTTTCATGTATTGCCGAATGATTTGGATCTTTTCATTGGTTTCTTGAAATAAGGCAGGACCAGCTATTGGAGTTTCTCCTGTTTCCCTCCAACAGGTCGGAGTCCTACACTTTCTTCCGTACAGGAACTCTAATGGTGCCATCTTGATTGTGGAATGGTAACTATTGTTGTAGGAGAATTCAACCAATGGGAGGTGATCGTCCCAGTTACCACCCAAATCCATGACACACGCTCTGAGCATGTCTTCCAGAGTTAGTATTGTTCTTTCACATTGCCCGTCAGATTGGGGTCTATACGCAGTACTCATTGCGATACGAGTACCAAGACCGTTTTGCAGAGCAGCCCAGAAATTGGAAGTGAACCTACTATCTCGATCAGAGACAATAGACTTAGGCACACCATGCCTAATGACGATTTCGTTAACGTAGATCTGGGCAAGACGATCCAGTGAGTAGGTTTCTCGGATTGGAATGAAGTGAGCAGATTATGTCAATCGGTCAACAACGACCCAAATGGCATCATGTTGATGACGTGTTTTGGGCAGCTTTGTTATGAAATCCATAGTAATATGGCCCCACTTTCATTCCGGGATAGGAAGAGGTTGCACACTACCATAGGGCTGTTGGTGCTCCGCTTTGACTAGACGACAAGTTCTGCACCTTTCTACGCATTGACCAACGTCTCTTTTCAACCCTGGCCACCAGAAGTCAGCTTTCAAGTCGTTGTACATTTTTGTGCTTCCAGGGTGAATTGAGAACTTAGACTGGTGAGCTTCTTCAAGAATTACTTCTCGCATGTTCCCGAACTTAGGAACCCAAACTCTGCCGTAAACACCCTTCAGTCCGGTTCCATCATCTTGCATTAATGGCAGTTGAACTCTGATATTTTCGTCCTTTACATTCTCCTCCTTTAAGGCCTGCAACTGAGCAGCCCTTACATCATCTATGATCGTTGATGTCAATATCGTGGAAGTCAAGGCATAGCAATATGCCTTGCAATAGGCTATTCTGCTTAGGGCATCAGCCACTACGTTGTCTTTCCCTGGACGGTATAAGATCTCGCAGTCATAATCTTTGATCAGCTCCATAGACATTCTCTGCCTCATATTCAAGTCCTTCTGACTGAATATATACTTCAAACTTTTGTGGTCGGTGTAGAGCTGACATTTGGTTCCTTACAAATAGTGTCTCCATAGCTTGAGAGCGAAAGTCACAGCAGTCAGCTCTAGATCATGAGTAGAATAATCTTTCTCATGCGGTTTGAGTTGTCTAGACGCATATGCTATGACATTTCCTCTTTGCATTAGAACAACACCCAAACCTATGCCTGATGCATCTGTGTAGACTACGAAGTCTCTTCAATCTGTCAAAAGCCACTTGTTGTTCTTCTTTCCAAAAGAAGGTCGTGTTCTTGCGTGTAAGCTTTGTAAGCGGAACGACAATCTTGGAGAAGTCTTTGATGAATCGGCGGTAATAACCAGCCAATCCCAGAAAGCTACGAATTTCTGAGGCGTTGCGGGGTGATTCCCAGTTCTGGATAGCTTCGATCTTTGCAGTTTCAACAGCAATCCCAGCACCAGATATCACGTGCCCCAAGAGTTGGATCTGAATTGAATATTGAGTAAGTACAAGTTAACAACGAATTTATGATTGAGTATAAGGATCATGAAATTTTGTTTCGAATGTTGAGACGTACCTGCCTCAACCAGAATTCACATTTCGAGAATTTGGCATAAAGTCGCTCTTTGCGCAGCAACCTAGCAATTCTCGCGAATGTGCAGCATGATCCTCTTTGGTCTTTGAATAGATGAGAATGTCATCAATGAACACGATGACAGATTTGTCGAGCATTGGGTGGCAGACTCTGTTCATGAGATCCATGAAAGCAGTCGGCGCATTTGTGAGACCGGATGACATTAACATAAACTCGTAGTGTCCGTAACGAATTCTGAAAGCCGTCTTTGGAATGTCATCTGGGTGTACTTTGAGCTGGTGATAACCCGAACGAAGATCAATCTTCGAGAAGTAGCTTGCGCCTTGTAACTGGTCGAAGGGATCATCAATCCGGGGCAACGGGTACTTGTTCTTAATTGTGACTTTATTGAGTTCTCTGTAGTCGATGCACATACGTAATGTGCCATCCTTCTTCTTGACAAACAACACAGGACCGCCCCATGGAGAAGAACTTGGGCGTATGAAACCCTTATCGAGCAATTCCTGTAATTGTTTCATCATTTATAGCATTTCAGCAGGGGCTAAACAACAAGGAGCCTTTGCTATTGGAGCAGCTCCGGGAATGAGATCAATGCGGAATTCCACTTGACGATCAGGTGGCAATCCCGAGATATCTTCTGGAAAGACATCTGAAAATTCTGAAACAACGGGAACGATGGAAGGAGATTGAACTTCAGCCTTAGCATCGACAGCGTAGGCTAAATATGCAGGACAACCCTTGGCAACGTGCTTTCGGGCTTTTTCAATTGAAATAAGGCACAAGTTGCCTTTGTGTCTGTCACCATAGATACAAATGTCTCGGCCCTCGGGAGTGGTAATCTTAATCATCCTTTTCTTGCATACAATCTGGGCCTAGTTGTGAACCAACCAGTCCATGCCTACTATAACATCAAATTCTCCGAACTCCATGGGAATTAAGTCTATGTTGAACACTACATCCTCTACAAGTAATGTGCGATTCCTATATACCTTGTCTGCTTTAACTAACATGTTGCTAGCAGTCTCTATGTCAAGTACAAATTGCAGTTTCGAAGTAGGCATATTAAATTGACGAGCAAATGTAGTGGAGACAAACGAACGATTGGCTCCGGAATCAAACAGTATTCGTGCAGGAATGGAATTAACATAGAACGTATCAGTGACCACCTCCGGGTCATCCTTTGCTTCTTCAGCTGTGATTTGGAATGCCCTTGTTGGAGCTCTTTGAGATTAATCCCTGCGAGCAGTGGAAGCTGCAGAAGATCTTGTCGTTGATTGTTGAACACTTTGATCTCGTGGGGGTTTCGGGCAATCCCTTGCAAAATGGCCAAGTCTGTGGCAGTTGTAGCATACATCGTCTTTTCGAGGACAATGTTCCCAGTGATGGCCCTTCTGCCCACGGCAGAAGCAGTACATATCTTGAGTCTTGCACTCCTCAGAGTGTGTCTTCCTGCATCGCCTGCAGTCTCTCATTTCTGTACTGGCCGAAAAGGCCCTTCCCTTCTTGGGTGATGAAGATGGTTGACTAGATTGAGGAGAGAATCGGGAAGATCCAGACTCCCGCTGCCTTTTTGGCGGCGACGGTTGAGTCGGTGCTGCGGCGGTTGAACCGATGGCATATCCAGACAATAAGACGATCTGCTCAACATTCCGAGCAGCCTCCAATAAACCTGCAAAAGTTGTATACCGAACCCCACTCATGGTTCGGCGAATCTCATAGTCTAGACCGGCCTCAAACCGGGCTATCTTTCTTTCTTCTGTGTCAACTTGATGGGGTGCGAACAGGCTTAGTCGGGTGAACTCAACGGCATATTGTGTAACCGTTTTCGTTCCTTGAGTCAGGTTCAGAAACTTCGCCTCTAGACGGCGCTTCTCATCAGTAGGACAGTATTGCTGAGAGAATACTTCCTTGAATTCACTCCAGGACATGTGTGACACTACCTCCATTGTCAACACATGTGTCATTGCATCCCACCACATAACAGCGTCCCTTGCAAACATAGCGGTTGCAAAGCAGACCATGTCCTTGTCAGCACAGTCGCTGATTCTGAAAGTTCTCTCCGTGGTGGTGATCCACTCCAGTGCTGTTACAGCATCTCCAGTTCCATCAAAAGTAACAGCCCCGTTACTTTTGAAATCCTTAAACCTACAACCCCTTGACTTGCTAGAAGACCCAGTGTCTCCTTGTCTTTCCTCTTGATCGTCTTGTTGTTGCTCTTTGTTCTTTCGTTTATCAGCCTTACGTTTCGCTTCGGCCTCATCTCTGGCCCTTAATTGATCGGCAAACGACTGAGCCTGCTCAGCCATTCTTTTAGATTGTAGCTCATTATTCTGTTCCATGAGAGCTTGCATCATCTGGAACATCTGTTGAGGAGTCATATTGTCTCCTGACAAGTTCTGAAATATAACATCTTATATTTAGAACGTTTATTTGTAAGTCCTAAGTGTTTACAGTTACCCTTTAATTTGTCCCCGTGTACATGTCAATCCTATCTTAGTTCAGATCAAGTCCTAAGAGTCCATTCTAATATCATAACCTAAGTTTGAGTTCAAGTCCTTGCGGACACTTGAAACCTCAAACTAATGCTCTGATACCAAACTCTGTGACGACCTCATGCTTTGATATTATAATTAGAATCACCAGGATCAACAAACAACCCAATGAATAATATGATAATTGAAATTGAATACTTAAATCAGATTTAAGCAGTTCCACACTAAAGCAATAAATATAAGTGTCTACAGTGATTATGTCTAACTATTACAACATCATAATTGTTTAAAAGTCATGTAATCCCAGCCCCAAGTTACATTGTCCATGTACCAAAGTAGCTTCTAGAACACCAAGATGTGAAAGGAATTTCTTAAGTGGAAGGTCCAGCTACACCTTTGCCTTTGCCTGAAAACATGGTGAGTCAACAGTAAGCTAATTTGCTTAGTGAGATAACAGATTATGCAAACAACAAATATTTTTTTACAAGCATTGCGTAACCATGTGCAGTGTAAGCCCCAATGTATGTAAAAACAGGCAGTGTAAGCCTCGTAGTATGTGAAAAACCATCCAGTGCTAGCATGGGGTTGGCAGTTCAAATGCTGATCGAGGATGTGTCGAACCTGACCAGGATAACGAGTGGGATGATCAGTCCCCGACAGTGGCCTGCTGTCAGCGCCAGTTCAGGTCGCATCAGATTGTGAAGTAATGATCATGCAGTGCAAGCATGATGTAAATAGATGCACTTTCAAATGAACGCTGGCTACATGTGTGTTACATTTCAAGTACGAGTGTGCATCATAACAACAAATCATTCATGAGTGCCAAATGATTTATATGAACAATGTGAACATGCCATTGAATTGTAAACGTGTGAATGCAAAGACAATAAATGTTAGAATGATAATCTATTACTCACAGTGATTGGTATAGTGTATCGTGTCTCTGAATCAATGTGTGTTTTGATAACACCACAATGATCTGTAAAGTAAGTGTAATAGTGAATTAATGTCAGTAATTGCTTAAATCTTAAATTCTGAAAATTAAGTGTAATTGGGTCTGATTTCGGACCACATCCGAATTCGGATGGTCCGAAACAGTGTGTTGGTCCGAAATGGGTGGTCCGAAGTAGGTTAGTCCGAATTTAGGAGAGGATCCGAAATAAGGTGATGGTCCGAATTAGTTTCGGGGTCCGAATTGGGATGGACCCGAAATTGTAGATGGTCCAAAGTCACTGTAGGTCCGAACTGGGTATGGTCCGAAATGGACATTGATCCGAAATGGGCTGGTCCGAATTCGGACCATTAATATCCGAGTTCATACTTATAAATTTTCCTATATTTCCCATAAATTATATTTGGACCATTTTTGCATGTTTCAGTAACTAAAGTTGTAAATATGAACATAAATGTACTATATCAACTTATAACATGTCATAATGTACCAAAAATTCCACATTTGTGTCCATTTTTCTACAATCTTCGAAGAACACACACACTAAAAACACACACTTATCTCAAAATCATACTTAGAGGTGGAATCTGATTCTGAAATTTGATATACTACAACATACATACACGATTTTAACATTACAACAATCATCTCTAACATGCATAAACATTTGTATCTTAAATCTTAGAAATCGGTTTTCATAAAAACCGAACCAAAACATCAAAAATTCGAAATATTGAATGATGTTTACCTTAATTTGATTCTTGTAGTTGTTATAGTCCCTTAATTGCCACTTGATTCCAACTTTTGCAGCTTCAAATTTGATGTTCTTGGGGGTTTTTTATAAAAACCCGTGGGTTTTAGAGAGAGAGGGAGAGAGAGAGACGAGAGAGTGTAGAGAGAGAAGGAGATTGTTGAAAATGAAAGACTCTCCATCTTTTATTTGTCACTTTGACCCAATTGCACATTATACCCCTCAACTTCGTATTTTTTTTTATTTAAACCGATATTATGATCAAGAGTAGCTTAAATTGATATAATATTCCATTAACACAATAATTAAGTCCAAATAAATTGTAAATTACAATTAATTAAAATTTGGGATGTTACACAAGATCATAAGAAGCATTAAATTGAAGGCTAAAAAGTTGGATTCAAGTGGCATTTAAGGAACTATAAGCAATACAACAAACAAATTGAGGTTAGAATCACTCAAACTAGCAATTTTTGAGCTTTGGGGTTCGGTTTTGCAAAAATCGAATCAGTGATTGTGATCTCGGATGTTATTGCATGTTATATGTTATTGTTGCAATGTTAAAATCAAGTAGTAGTGATGCAATATACCAAATTTCAGGTTCTAATTCCATTTCTAAGTATGATTTTGAAGTTAGTGTGTCTTTTAGTGTGTGTGTGTGTGTGTTCATCGACTTGATGAAAAATGGACACAAAAACGGAATATTTTGGTACATAATGACATGTTATAAGTTAAAAAGTGTACATTAAGTTCATATTTGCAATTTTAAATACAAAAACATGCAAAAATGGTCAAAAGTATTTTCTGGAAAATGTTTGAAAAATATTTAAGTATGAACTCGGTTCGGTCCATCCGAATTCAGGCTCATCCCAATTCGGACCCCCTACCTAATTCGAACCCTTACCCCATTTCGGACCCTTACCTAATTCGGACCTCAACCCAATTCGGATCACCCCTATTTCGGACCATTCTTATTTCGGACCATCCGAATTCGGATGTGGTCCGAATTCAGTACAATTACACATAATTTTCAGAATTTAAGTTTTTAGCAATTACTGACATTAAATCACTATTACACTGACTTGACATGTACTTTTTTTACTTTAATGTGGAACTGCATAAATCTGAATTAAGCATCAATTTTAATTATCATGTTAATCATTGGGTTGTGTGTTGATCCTGGTGATTTCAATTATACTATCAAAATATCAGGGTGTCACAGTTTGGTATCAGAGCATTAGTTTGAGGTTTCAAGTGTCCGCGAGGACTTGGACTCAAACTTAGGTTATGATATTAGAATGGACTCCTAGGAAATGATCCGAACTAAGATAGGATTGACATGCACATGGGGACAAATAAAGGGTAACTGTAAACACTTAGGACTTACAAATAAACGTTCCAAATATAAATTGTTATATTTCAGAACATGTCAGGAGACGATATGACTCCTCAACAGATGTTCCAGATGATGCAAGCTCTTATGGAACAGAATAGTGAACTACAATCCAAAAGAATGGCTGAGCAGGCTCAGTCATTTGCGGACCAATTAAGGGTCAGAGACGAGGCTGAAGCCAAGAGAAAGGATGATAAAAGAAAGAATAAAGAAGAACAACAACAGGAAGATCAAGAGGAAAGACAAGGAGACACTGGGTCTTCTAACAAGGCAAGGAGTTGTAGGGTTAAGGATTTTAAAAGTAACGGAGCTGTTACTTTTGAAGGGACTGGAGATGCCGTCACGGCATTGGAGTGGATCACCACCACCGAACAAACTTTCAGAATTAGCGACTGCGCTGAAAAGGATATGGTCCGGTTTGCAACCGCAATGTTTGCAAGGGACGCAGTTATGTGGTGGGATGCAATGACACATGTGTTGACGATGGAGGTAGTGTCACACATGTGCTAGAGTGAATTCAAAGAAGTGTTTTCTCAGCAGTACTGTCCGGCCGACGAGAAGCGACGTCTCGAGGCGAAATTTCTGAATCTGACTCAAGGAACTTAGACGGTTACACAATATGTCGTCGAGTTCACCCGTTTAAGCCTGTTCACACCCCCATCAAGTTGATACGGAGGAAAGAAAGATAGTCCGGTTTGAGGCCGGATTAGATTATGAAATTCGCCGAACCATGAGTGAGGTTCGGTATACAACGTTTGTTGGTTTACTGGAGGCTGCTCGAAATGTGGAGCAAATTATCCTGTTATCCGGATATGTCATCGGTTCAACTGCCACAGCACCGACTCAACTGTCGCCGCCAAAAAGGCAGCGGGAGTCTGGATCATCCCAATCCTCTCCTCAATCTAATTAACCATCTTCTTCGCCCAAGAAGGGAAAGGCCTTTCGGCCAATTCTGAAATGAGAGACTGCAGGGGGTGGAGGAAATCGCACTCTGGAGAGTGCAAAACTCAAGACATGCATTGTTTTTGTTGTGGGCAGAAGGGCCATCACTGGGAGCATTGTCCTCGAAAAGACGGTGCATGCTACAATTGCCACAGACTTGGTCATTTTGCAAAGGACTGCCCGAAACCCCCACGAGATCAGAGTGTTCAACAATCAACGATAAGATCTTCTGCAGCTTCCACTGCTCGCAGGGATCAATCTCAAAGGGCTCCAACAAGGGCATTCCAAATCACAGCTGGAGAAGCAAAATATGACCCGGAGGTGGTCATTGGTACGTTCAATGTAAATTCAATTCCCGCACGCATCTTGTTTGATTCCGGAGCCAACCGTTCGTTTGTCTCCACTTCATTTGCTCGTCAATTTAATATGCCTACTTCCAAACTACAATTCATGCTTGATATTGAGACTGCTAGTAACATGTTAGTTAAGGCGGACAAAGTATATAGGAACTGTACATTACTTGTAGAGGACGTAGTGTTCAACATAGACTTAATTCCCATGGAGTTCGGAGAGTTCGATTTTATACTAAGTATGGACTGGTTGGTCCATAACGAGGCCCAGATTGTTTGCAAGAAAAGAATGATTAAGATCACCACTCCTTAGGGCCGAGACATTTGTATTTACGGGGACAGGCACAAAGGCGACTTATGCCTTATTTCAATAGCAAAAGCCCGAAAGCACGTTGCCAAGGGTTGTTCCGCTTTTTAAGCCTACGTTGTCGATGCAAAGGCTGAAGTTCCACATCTCTCTGATATTTCCGTTGTTTCTTAATTTCCAAATGTCTTTCCAGAAGATGTCTCGGGATTGCCACCTGATCGTCAAGTGGAATTCCGCATTGACCTCATTCCCGGAGCTGCTCCAATAACAAAGGCTCCCTATCGCTTAGCTCCTGCAGAAATGCAGGAAATGATGAAACAGTTACAGGTGCTACTTGACAAAGGTTTTATCCGCCCAAGTTCATCTCCTTGGGGCGATCCTGTCCTGTTTGTCAAGAAGAAGGATGGCACATTACGTATGTGCATCGATTACCGCGAACTCAACAAAATCACAATTAAGAACAAGTACCCGTTGCCCCGGATTGATGATCTTTTCGACCAGTTACAATGCGCAAGCTACTTCTCGAAGATTGATCTTCGTTCAGGTTATCATCAACTTAAAGTGCATCCAGACGACATTCCTAAAACGGCTTTCAGAACTCGTTACGGACACTACGAGTTTTTGGTGATGCCGTTTGGTCTCACGAATGCGCCGGCTGCTTTAATTGATCTCATGAACAGAGTCTCCCGGCCAATGCTCGACAAATCTGTCATCGTGTTCATTGATGATATTCTTATCTATTCGAAGACCAAAGAGGATCATGCTTCACATCTACGAGAATTGCTAGAGTTGCTGCGCAAAGAGCGACTTTATGCCAAATTCTCGAAATGTGAATTCTGGTTGAGGCAGGTACGTATCAACGTTCAAAACAAATTCTTGATCCTTATACTCAACCATAAACTTCTGTTAAATTTTTCCTCCTAAACATTTAATTCAGATCCAATTCTCGGGGCACGTGATATCTGGTGCTAGGATTGCTGTTGATCCTGCAAAGATCGAGGCTATCCAGAACTGGGAATCACCTCGCAACGCCTCAGAGATTCGTAGCTTTCTGGGATTGGCTGGTTATTACCGCCGATTCATCAAAGACTTTTCAAAGATCGTAGTTCCGCTTGCTAAGCAGACTCGCAAGAATGCAACATTCTTTTGGAAAGAAGAACAGCAAGCTGCCTTTGACAAATTGAAGAATCTGCTATGTGAGGCACCTGTTTTAGCCCTGCCTGAAGGGAACGAGGACTTTGTTGTCTATACAGATGCATCAGACATGGGTTTGGGAGTGGTATTAATGCAAAGAGGAAATGTCATAGCATATGCTTCCAGACAGCTCAAAACACATGAGAAAGACTACTCCACTCACGACTTGGAGTTAACTGCTGTGACTTTCGCTCTCAAGCTATGGAGACATTACTTGTATGGAACCAAGTGTCAGCTCTACACCGACCACAAAAGTTTGAAGTATATATTCAGTTAGAAGGACTTGAATATGCGGCAGAGAAGGTCAATGGAGCTAATCAAAGATTACGATTGTGAAATTCTCTACCATCCAGGGAAAGCCAACGTAGTGGCGAATGCCCTAAGTAGGAAAGCATACTGCAAGGCATACTGTTATGTCTTGACTTCCACGATACTGACATCAACAATCATTGATGATGTAAGGGCTGCTCAAATGCAGGCTTTAAAGGAGGAGAATGTAAGAGATGAGGATGTCATAATTCAATTGCCATTAATGCAAGACGATGGAACTGGACTCAAAGGTATTTACGGTAGAATATGGGTTCCTAAGTTCGGGAACATGCGAGAAGTAATTCTTGAAGAAGCTCACCAATCCAAGTTCTCAATTCATCCTGGTAGCACAAAAATGTACAACGACCTGAAAGCTGATTTCTGGTGGCCAGGGTTGAAAAGAGATGTCGGTCAATACGTAGAAAAGTGCAGAACTTGTAGATTGGTCAAAGCAGAGCACCAGCAACCCTATGGTATTATGAAACCTCTTCCTATCCCAGAATGGAAGTGGGATCATATTACTATGGACTTCATAACAAAACTACCCAAGACACGTTGTCAACATGATGCCATTTGGTTCATTGTTGACCGATTAACAAAATCTGCTCATTTCATTCCTATTCGAGAAACCTATTCACTGGACCGCCTTGCCCAGATCTACTTGAACGAAATCGTCATCAGGCATGGTGTGTCTAAGTCTATTATCTCTGACCGAGATAGTAGATTTACTTCTAATTTCTGGGCGGCTCTGCAAAACGGTCTTGGTACTCGTATCGCAATGAGTACTGCTTACAGACCTCAATCTGACGGGAAAAGTGAAAGAACGATCTTAACTCTGGAAGACATGCTCAGAGCCTGTGTCATGGATTTGGGTGGTAACTGGGACGATCACCTCCCATTGGTTGAATTCTCCTACAACAACAGTTACCATTCCACAATCAAAATGGCACCATTCGAGTTCCTGTACGGGAGAAAGTGTAGGACTCCAACCTGTTGGAGGGAAACAGGAGAAACTCCAATAGCTGGGCCAGCCTTATTGCAAGAAACAAATGAAAAGATCCAGCTCATTCGACATTACATGAAAATGGTGTAAGATCGACAAAAGAACTATCACGATCGCCGTCACAAAGCGATAGAATTTCAGAAGGATGATTGGGTCTACTTAAAGGTTTCTCTGATGAAAGGTGTCACAAGATTCGTAAAGCGAGGAAAGCTATCTCCTCGATTTGTGGGACCCTTTCGCATCATTGAAAAAGTTGGGAATCAGTCCTATCATCTGGACTTGCCGGAGGAATTGTCAGGTGTTCACCCAGTCTTTCACGTTGGATACTTAAGAAAGAGTCTGGTGCCCGAAAGGGAACAATGGACTGATCATTGAGTGTTAAAAGTTGATGAACGGCTAAGGTTCGTTGATGAGCCAGAGTGCATTTTGGAAACAAAATTCAAGAAACTACGGAACAAAGAGATCAAGATGGTGCTGGTCAAGTGGAAGCATCATAGGGGAGCTAACCACACTTGGGAATCGGAAGAAGACATGAAGATTAAGTTCCCAAGTCTGTTTAGCGCAGCATGACTTCGCGGACGAAGTATAGGCGTGGTGGAGCCCATGCTGTAACATCCCTATTTTTTAATCAATTGTAATTTACCATTTAAGACTCAATTTAAATGCATTGATGGATTTATTATTTCAATTTCGATCACATATTTAAAAATGAGAAAATATGAGGAAAAATCCTCATCGTTGTTTTTTGAGCAAGTAAACAATAAGGAACCGACATCGGTAAGAATACCATCAGCGATCAAGGAAAATTTAAATATGAGAAATTATGAGGAGAAATCCTCATGGTAGTTTTCTGAGCAAGCATAACAATGAGAAACCGATCCGGACAATTAAAATCGGTTAAAATGAGAAAAATACGAAGTTGAGGGGTATAATGTGAAAAAGTGACAATCTAGCAAATAAAAGGGAATTAGTACTCATTATTTCAAAACTCACTCTCTCTACTCTCTCGTTTCTCTCTCTCTTCTCTCTCCTAAGAAACCCACGGTTTCTTTTCCAATTGAGAATCAAGATCATTAAAAGCATTAAATTGAAGGCTAAAAAGTTGGATTCAAGTAGCATTTAAGGAACTATAAACAATACAACAAACAAATTGAGGTAAGAATCACTCAAACTAGAAATTTTTGAGCTTTGGGGTTCGGTTTTTACAAAAACCGAATCAGTGATTGTGATCTCGGATGTTATTGCATGTTATATGTTATTGTTGCAATGTTAAAATCGAGTAGTAGTGATGCAATATACCAAATTTCAGGTTCTAATTCCATTTCTAAGTATGATTTTGAAGTTAGTGTGTCTTTTAGTGTGTGTGTTCATCGACTTGATGAAAAATGGACACAAAACACGGAATATTTTGGTACATAATGACATGTTATAAGTTAAAAAGTATACATTAAGTTCATATTTGCAATTTTAGATACGATAACATGCAAAAATGGTCAAAAGTATTTTCTGGAAAATGTTTGAAAAATATTTAATTATGAACTCGGTTCGGTCCATTCGAATTCGGGCTCATCCCAATTCGGACCCCCCCTACCTAATTTGGACCAACACTCGATTCGGACCCTTACCCCATTTCGGACCCTTACCTAATTCGGACCTCAACCCAATTCGGATCACCTCTATTTCGGACCATTCGTATTTCGGACCATCCGAATTCGGATGTGGTCCGAATTCAGTACAATTACACTTAATTTTCAGAATTTAAGTTTTTAGCAATTACTGATATTAAATCACTATTACACTGACTTGACAGATCACTGTGGTGTTATCAAACACACATTGATTCAGAGACAAATTACACTGTACAAAACACTGTGAGTAATAGATTATCATTCTAACATTTATTGTCTTTGCATTCACGTTTTACATATTCAATGGCATGTTCACATTGTTCATATACATCAATTGGCACTCATGAATGATTTGTTGTTATGATGCACACTCGTACCTGACATGTAACACACATGACATGTAGCCAGCGTTCGTTTGAAAGTGCATCTATTTACATCATGCTTACACTACATGATCATTACTTCACAATCTGATGCGACCTGGACTGGGGCTGACAGCAGGCCACTGTCGGGGACTGATCATCCCACTCGTTATCCTGGTCAGGTTCGGCACATCCCTGATCAGCATTTAAACTGCCAACCCCATGCTTGCACTGCATGGTTTTTCACATACATTGGGGCTTACACTGCCCGTAGTCACACTATGTTTGTAAAGAAATATATGTTGAATGTATAATCTGTTATCTCACTAAGCAAATTAGCTTACTGTTGACTCACAATGTTTTCAGGCAAAGGCAAAGGTGTAGCTGGACCTTCTACTTAAGAAAATTTCAATTCAATATCCCGGAGACTTTAGAAGCTATTGGTACACAGATGTTTGTAGCTTTGAGCTGAGATTTGTTACTTTTAAAACATTGTATGATGTTGTAATAGTTAGACTTATTAACTGTAGACATGTATTTTTATTGTTTAGTGTGGAACTGCTTAAATCTGAATTAAGCATCAATTTTAATTATCATGTTAATCATTCGGTTGTGTGTTGATCCTAGTGATTTCAATTATACTATCAAAATATGAGGACGTCACAAATTCCCTTTGAAGGGTAGTTAAGTTCAACAATACTCTAGGGATTCGTTAGAATCGTTGAGTAGTTGAGTTCTCCCATTGAAAGTCCCTTCGAAATCTGAAACTCCATTAATTCCCTCCCTCCCATGCTGTGTCGATTGCAGTTTTCTATAAATTTAATGGCCGTCTGTTTTTTTGGAATCCCTCACCTCCAAAAAAGAACGGTGGTGTTTGGTTGTTTGCTTTGCAAGTGTGAAATCCCCACCCCTAAATTAGATGGGCTTAATCCATATAGCAGTAGCTTGCAGATTTTTATGCCCCTTGCCAAGTTTATGCCCTGGGCCGTAGCCCACTTCGCCCCCCCTCCCCCCATTTGGGTCGGGCCTGGTTATATTTCCTACTTCTTTAATATATGTATCCTTGTTAATGTTTAAAACTTTTTGGAATTAAAAATTAGTCTGCCGAGCAACGCACGAGTATTATACGAGTTAACTCTTATAAATAAACCCTAGTTTAATCAAGTAATCAGTTAATCAAGCCCACAATATAATTACATGGGCTAAATTAAATAAATGGGCTAAGATTACTTTGGGCTGAACTGGGTCAAATACTAAGTAAGAACATGACACACGATAAAAAGGTTGATCTACTTTAGCTTTCACTTGTCCCAACACATGGTGACGACTTCCAACTCTTTCATGCTCAAGCTCCCTTCTTGTTGGGTTTTTTTGTCTGGATTTTACAAAATTTTAATCTAGGTACATTGGCTTATTATCTAACCTATTACTTAATACACATGAAAACTAGGTTCAAAGTGGCAAACGGGTCTCCCTAAAAGTACAACCAATGATAGTAATAAATAGCCATGAATTAATCAAAAAATAAAATCAAAACACCTCAAAACACAATGGTCTCAAGGATCGTTGGCTTTGTCATAAACAACCACAAAGCAGTAGATTAAAGTATTAACCCTATATGGAATTCATTTTCATCTATCATGAAAATTATTTCACAGACAATTTAATCTACAATTAATTCATCTTTTCATGTCCAATATTATTTTTAATTAAACAAATGTTAAAATACTCAAAATTTAAGAATTTCTTTCGAAATTAGAAACTTTCGAAAGTTAATTTCAATACCATCCTTGCATATTTTGATTCAAAAACCATAATATAATTTCTTTAAAAAAATTCAAACTACAATTCAAACACTTTTGAACCTAATAACTACTACCTTAAGAAACTTATATTAAACATTTTTCTATAATCAAAGAATTCACAAATTAAATTTAAACTTCTTTAGATTCTAATAATAATTTGATATATTAAACTTTTTTCCAATAATTAAATAACTTTAATTAACGAGTTATTAACACCCGCGCGTTGCTGCGGGGTAAAAATGAATTAGTTACAAAAATAAATATAAAAACAAATGAACAAAAATATTTTTCAATCAATTCAAATAACGAAACATAATTGAATCAGGATCGAAGAGTGAAATTGGAAAGCTGATATTGATTCAAGAAGCAAGACAAATGATACTGTTAGTTGTTTGTTATCATTGATTTATAGATTTTGCAATGTTATAATTACACACAATGTCTTATTAAATTGGATCGGAACCAGATTTAATTAATTAAATATTCATACTCATAATTTGAAATTTTGACATTGATTAGATTTAATCGTCAATTTAATTTGTTGGTTTTACGATCAAATCAAATAAATTTATAACGATAATATCTCTAATACATTGATTAGGGTTGGTCAACGGTATAATAGTAGTGTTCAATGTTATACATTATCATATTTAATAAAAAATTCTAAACATTAAATAGTAACATTTTAATTATAAAGCAATTTCATTAAATTTTATATCGTGCATTTGAATTATAAAGACTTTTTCATACAATTAAACATAACATAATAGTTTCAAAATACAACTCCAAACATGAGTATAATTAAAATCATAATTTAAGTGTGTAAAAAAAATGTTGTAATAATAAATGTTAAAATAGGACTAAACAAAATCTTATTAAAATAAAAGGGCTAAATAAAAGATAATGCTAAGATAATGACGTGTTATGAAAGAATTAAATTTAAAATTAAAAAAGAACGAAAAAATGTCATTGGCTTACTCCATGCATTTGAATAATAAAGTATTTTTCATACAATTAAACATAATTCCAAACATAAATATAATTAAAATCATAATTTTAAGTGTGTAATAAAATATTGTAATAATAAATGTTAAAATAGGAATAAATTAAAAGGGCTAAATAAAAGATAACGCTAAGATAACGTTGTGTTATGAAAAAATTAAATTTAAAATAAAAATAGAAAAAATGTCATCGGCTTACTCCATCAATTTGAATAAAAAAGTTTTTTATACATTTAATCATAACTACAAACATACGTATAATTAAAATCATAATATTAAGTGTGTAATAAAGTATTGTAATAATAAATGTTAAAATAGGAGTAAACAAAAATTTATTAAAATAAAAGGGTTAAATAAAAGATAACGCTAAGATAATGGTGTGTTATGAAAAATTAAAATTAAAAAAAAACGTCACTGGCGTAGCCGATATGGTAATATATATACTACAAACATAAGTATAATTAAAATCGTAATATTAAGTGTGTAATAAAATATTGTAATAATAAATGTTAAAATAGGAGTAAGCAAAAATTTATTAAAATAAAAGGGCTAAATAAAAGATAACGCTAAGATAAGGGTGTGTTATGAAAAATAGAAATTAGAAAAAAAAACAAAAAACAAAAAAAGGCCATTGGCCTAGAAGATATGGTAAATGTATATATATAAACTAGGTATTTTTACCCGCGCGTTGCGGCGGGAATAACATCCGATGTGATATTTATGAAACAATGTAAATTAAAATAATGCGATCATATTAACATAATTCAAATTTTAATAAAATATAATCAAAGGTTATCACAAATATATATATATATATATATATATATATATATATATATATATATATATATATATAATAAGATTTATCAGCGTACCTATGAGATTCCAGCGTACCCTAATGTGAATGATCATTCACATGTATTTTTTTAAATAAACATGTATAAGACAACATTATAAGATTTTTTTCAAAAGAAGCAACATCATAAATTCATGTGAATGGTAAAAAAAAGCATGTGAATGGACATTCACACCATTCACATGGTGTGAAATGACCATTCACATGGATGATCATTCACATAAATATGCATTAAGCATTCACATAATTTTTAAGGACACACAAAGTGTGAATGTGTGTGAAATTCATATATCATGCGTATAACATTAAATTAAACATAGTTATGAGAAAAAAAAATTAAAAAAAGTTTTTAAGGCTGGTACTTTCGGGTGCACTTGATTTCGAGAGATACTTTTTTGAACCTGACTATATGTATATATATATATATATATATATATATATATATATATATATATATATATATATATATATATATATATATATATATATAGTATAACGTAGCAAAAAAAAAGTTAGTCGTTTACCTGTTTGCCAGCAAGCTTTATTATTCGGTGAACAGTGAAAAAGTGCGATCGATCAATCAACTAAATAATAAAAATATTATCATTTTAAAATAGCTGACACGAAATACATTTTATGTTAAAATGCAGATAAAAGAAAAGCGATCATATGATACATTTGAATTTTTATAAAATATAATACATCAAACGTTATAATGGGAAAAAAACAATTATATATTTATATAAAATAAAATATTTAGCCAGCTGCATGTCTGCTAGCTTAAAAAAAAATAGTTCCGACGATAATAAATTTTATATCAGAATGTAGACAAAAATAATGCGATCGTAATGACATATTCAAATTTTAATAAAATACAATATATCAAAAATTGTAATAGAAAAACTGAAACGTTATGTAATATATATAAAGTAATAAAATAAGTCAGCTGCTTACCTGTCTGCTTCAGCTGCCTGACAACGTACTTCACTGTTCATTAAACAGTAACCACGCGTTTGCAAATAGATATATTGTTAACGTTAATATAATATATTTATTTTCTCAAAACTTTTTAATAGAATTAAAATAAACGAATCATTGTAAAAGCTTTTAAAATTCACGGTTTTTTAAAATTGGGGAAAAAAATTTCTTTGGAGGTGTTGCTTTTCCAATAGCAAGTGCTTCTTTAGTCATTTCACTTATTTGGTAAGTGATTTTAGCTAATAAGTATAATCTTTCTTCAATAAGTCATAAGGGTAAATCATCACTTATAATCACTTATTCAATTAACATATTTTACCAACTATTGTCACTTATTCTAAATCTAAAAACAACTCTTCTTTCTCTCTCCTTAATTATTAGAATTATTTATACATTTTTATGTTTCAAGATATTTTTATTTTATAAAATATATTTATTCTTTATTTTTTAAAAATTATCCCCATTAGAATATTTGATATATTTATTTTACGTTTCTTTTATATATTCAATTTAATTATTAAAAAATTATTTATCTTATGTTTCATTTGATAAAATACTTTTACATTTTTGTCTTTTATATGTTTTCATCTAACTATTTTATTACGTTATTATACTAAATAATTTTTTTGCTAAAAAATAACCAAAAAAATAATTTAAGTTAATAGAAAATGCATTGAAATTATATTTGTGTAATTAAAATATTTATATTTGACTATTTATGTTTGTATGATTAAAATATTTATATTTGACTTTTTTATTGTTTATATGTAATGTTGAAATACATTTTATATTCATTTACAAGCTTGATTATCCAGATGTATTTATGTTTATAGGTTAAGAAAAGTTAATATAAGCAGTATAATTATTGTGTTCAAGTTTTGTTCTTAAGTTTATATATGATTTAGATTCAGCATACAAAAAAAACAGACTTATTAATTCAGTAATCGGTAATCAGCGACAATTACTTATTAATCAGCATTGTAATATGTTTTCAGTCACTTATCAATTATACAAAATAACAACACTTAGAAAACTACATGATGATTTCTTTTAATTAACAACCCATTTGGGTTAATTTCGGGTTGCAATTATCGATCAAATCGGTTTTTTTTAATCAAACAATTCTCAAAAATCAATAACTTTTAGACATGAAGAACATGACTACACAATCAACCCTTACGTGGCCGAAGTTATTGATCATCACCGAAAATTCGATTTAATCCAAATTTGGTTTATTTATTTTTAAACCATGGATATGGAGATTAAATCTTTGGACAATAATTGTGACCATCATCAAATAAAATATACTAAATTAAACCCTTTTTAATTCTACTAATGCTTCGTTGAAATATATGATTTTAAAAGTAAAAAAAATTTAACTCCTTTCGAAAAAAAATTTAATTAAATTAAAGGGTTGTTTGATTACAACTTATTAGACTTAATAAAAAAAATCCGGTCCGCCCATTTAAAATAGGTTTTGTTTGATAATAATTTATCTAAATAAGAACCAAAGTCCGTCAGCTCATTTAAAAAGTCAAAAGATCTTATATGTTCACCATTCAGTACATCTATTTTCCTACAATACCCCTTCCTTCCTCCATCGGTTAAGCCCTCCATCTCCTCCGTCACTCGGCGGTTCTCCTTCTCGTCGTGGGTCTCCATCTCGCTGAGGGTCTCCATCTCCTTCTCGGCAGTTATCCTTCTCGTCGTGGGTCTCCTACTCTACTGCCGCCGGCTCACCTCTCTCAGGTAGCGGTGTTCATGGATGGTTAACCAAATCAAAAGTACATTTCGGATGGTTAACCAGAGATACCGGATCGAGTTTTTTGTGAACCTAAACCGAAAAAAATTCGGTATACCAATTAACCATTTTGTAATTAATAAATTGATTTTCAAATTAAAAAACTCAAACAATTAGTTTCTAAAAACTTCAGATGTCCAATATAATAAAAACTATGAATAAAACAACAAATTATTTATATAATATCTTTAAAAGATTGAACACTATTATTAAGTGAGGAATAATATTCTTTTTATTCTAAAAATCATATTTTACAATGTACAAGGAGGTCCTATGTATACAAGTTTTGTACATAAGGAAACATAAGAACAAGGAAACTATGAACAAGGAAGAGATCCTCTAGATATTTAGTTATTTACAGTTAGGACCCTATACAATTCTAATTTCTCCTCAAGCTCGAGCGCATATATCATAAGTTCCAAGCTTGTTTATATATATATATATATATATATATATATATATATATATATATATATATATATATATATATATATATATATATATATATATATATATATATATATATATATATATATATATATATATATACATATATATATATATATATATATATATATATATATATATATATATATATATATATATATATATATATATATATATATATATAGGGGTGGATTCAATGGAAAACCACTATGCACGTGAAAACTATGAAAACCTACGCATACCGTCCGATCTGGTGCATTTCATGAAAAACGCGGGGGCATGATCGTAAATAAGGTGATGCATCACGCGGAATTTTGATGCATCACGCGGGAAATTTGATGCATCACGCGAGATTTTGATGCATCACGCGGGGAATTTGATGCATTTGTGGTGATGCAGTGCGGTTTTCACAAGTTTTCAGGTGCATTGTGGTTTTCCATTGAACTCCTCTCTCTCTCTCTCTCTCTCTCTCTCTATATATATATATATATATTGAACCCATATATATATATATATATATATATATATATATATATATATATATATATATATATATATATAATATATATATATATATAGAGAGAGAGAGATGAAAACAATTTTAATTGTAAAAGTTAGGGGGCTGTCTGTAATATTCTCATACTTGTAATTTGTATAAATAGTAGGCTGTTGAAATTGTGGATGTACGGATTTGTACTGATCAGAAAGGGTTCATTGAGTTCTGTGCGTAGAAGTTCAAATAGAGAAGAAAAGGAAACTTCCATTGTTGTAAACATTTTCTATTTCTCTAAATCTAATCATTCAGTCTTAGTTTGATTCAATTTGTAATTTGATTATATTGTGCATATTTGATTGTGGATTTTGAATTATCAATTGGTATCAGAGCCTAATATGGCCAAATTTGTGTGATTTTTGAATCTGAAAATTGAAATTTTTAAAGCATTGTTTCATCGTAAAGTTTGAAAATTAGAAAACAATTTGGGGTTTTTGATTAAGTGGATGAAATGAAGTGATATCTGGATCGAAGGTGCATTTTTAAAAAATGAATTCATTGAGATAAGTATCAGATTTTAATTCCAAACATACAAATTTTAATCTGGATTTTACTGATTTTTTGGAAAAAGTGTGTTCTTCACATTTTTTTTTGTCTATTTTTGGGGTTTTAATATGAAATTAGAAAAAGTTTTCTCTCAAAAGTGTTTCTGTGTGAAAACCCAACCTTCGTTATTAATTTGAGATCAAATAGTGAATTTTTTGTTGAAAATATTGAATTTGAACTTGGTTTTATTAATTTCTGTTCAAACTCGGGCAACAATAAATTATTTTATATTGACCGAGTTTTACAAAGAAGTGACCGAGTTTGATCAAAGAATTGATCGAGTTTAATCAAAGAGTTGACCGAGTTTGATCACGCTTTGACCGAGTTTGAACACTCTTTGACCATGTTTGATAATGCTTTGACAGAGTTTTGTCAAGTATTAACCGAGTTTGATCACTTATTCATCCGAGTTTGATTACTTGTTGACCGAGTTTTTTTACTTGTGGATCGAGTTTGATCATTCTTTGACCAAGTTTGATTGTACTTACTTCGAGTTTGATATAGGATTGATCAAGTTTGATACTTAACCATCCGATTTTAACCCTTTATCAACCGAGTTTGATATAGAGTCAATCGAGTTTGGTCCTTAGTCATCTGAGTTTGTTGATTAATCATCCAAGTTTGATCATTAATCAATCGAATTTGATTCTTAATCAATAGAGTTTAATCAAACTTCACTCGAGTTTGATCTAGATTCAATCGAGATTTGTATAAGTCCATTCGAGATTCACTCAATCATTCATTATTCGATAAAAGATCTTGGCAGTTCAAAATCTGCAATTCAGAATATCTAACTTTTAACTGTATGACCTTTGCTGCTTAAAATGACCATAACTTTTCAATTGAACATCCTTACAATGCCTACCTTACGTCAAATCGAAGCTTGAACCAAGATCTATGATTTCTAGAATAGGCAAAGCCGGTTCGTTTAATTTTCGAGGCCTAATTTGGCTCCAAAAAAAAGTTACAAGCATTAATCTGTTGAAAATCGGAAATTTCAACGTCTAAAAGTCAATTCAGAGCTGATTTTCACCAAGTCATCATCCACAAATACATCTTTCAGAGCTTCAACATTGGATTTCTATCCTCGAACAACCTTCAACTTGCTGATATTTTTCTGATCTTTCATTAGATTATATTTGACATGGTTGACTACTGTTGACCATAGTTGACTTCATTTTTGATTTGCTTTGATTTTTGTTCATTTATATCATCAGGATGTTTCATGATATCTGGACAGCCATAGATATACAAATTCGAGAACTCAAAGCTACAATTGATGTTTATCAAGAGAGATACAAGGTTGATCAGGTACTGGTTCTTACACTTAAAGAAGATTTATCTTGTGCTGAATATCAAGTTAAAGTGTTGAATAAAGAAAATGTTGAACTTTTGGAAGAATTAAAGTCTGATGAATGTGAAATAAAAGTTTTGATTTCTAAAAAAAAAGAACTTCATTGTGCAATATCTGAATTATCAAATGAACTTGAAGATTCTAAACAAGAGAATTTTTCAGAATGCAACTCAACTAAAATATCTTTTGCCTGAACGATCTGATTTGTACAAGAAAGTTAAAGATCTTGAAGAAACACTTTCAAAGACAAATCATCCTGATCAAAGTTATGTTTCAAACAAATCTGAAGAATTTTTCGCTCTTGAAAATGAGTTTTCTTTAACTAAAGAATTATTTGTGAAGGAAAGAAATGAGTTCTTCCTTAGACAACAAGATTTCATAGCGAAATCTAAAGTGTTTGAAGATGAGAGAAAGTTGTTCATAATTAAAGAACAATCTTCCAAAACTAATTTCCAATCATTTGATGATGACATAAATTCATATTTGGACATTATCAAAGGATTAGAATATCAAATATTTCATCTTTCTAAACAATTTAATGTTTCCCCTTCTTCAAAATGAATAAGAGGTTAAGGATTCTAATGTTTGTTTAGAACACAAAGTTGATCATTCTGATTTATCTTTAGAAAATGAAAAGAATCTTGCTAAAATTGCTAACTTTGATTTGTCTTTAGATCCCAAACTTAAATATCTTTTAAAGATAAATAAATGCAAAGATAAAGTAGTTGAAAAACGTCCGGTCAAGATTTACCCTAGTGAATCTTCGAAATCAAAGTTTTCAAAAGTTTCTACAAATACTGGTTATTCTTCTGATCATAAGAAAAATTCCATGAAAAATACAAAGTATTATCAGAAACAAGCTAGCACCAGACAAGTTTTTAGACAGAAGAGTTTTCATAATTCTGTTCGTTCAGATTCAAGTTTCTTTCATAAATCAGATATTCAATTTTATCATACTAAAATAAATTTGTTTCCTGAGTTTGAGAAAGAAGAAAAGAAATAATATTCAACGATGGGTACGTAAACCTGTAATGAAATGGTTACCTAAACCCATATTGAAATGGGTACCCAAAAGCGCTAACAAGGCTGGATCCAAATCTGTTTGGATACCAAAGAAATCTTAATTTTGCAGGTATTGGTTTCTAGTTAATTCAGACTAGAACCCGGTCTTAACTCAGGGGGCATTTGGTTCATAGACTCTGATGGAATTAGAAAGAAAATTTTATTCCGATGTGCTGTTTGGCAGTGAAAAGGAATGGAATGAAGATTCCTTTATTTAAGAAAAAACACCACTTTTGAAGGAATCTATTTTCCTTGGGTTAGTGCCATGGAATTTAAATTCCATTCCAAAGATTTTAACTGTTCTAAAACGAAACTCTAGACTTAATCTTCACCAACCTCCATTTCTATTTCGACAGATTCCATTCCTTCCAGAATTCTATTCCTTGACAGATTCCATTCCAGGAATAAACATTCTGCGAACCAAACGATGCCTCAATTGGTTTCTAGTTAATTCAGACTAGAACCCGGTCTTAACTCTATTGGTTTTTAGTCATCAGACTAGAACCCAGTCTTCAATGGAAATGGTTTCTGTACATATCACTGCGGAACCTGATCTTTAATTCAAATGGTTTTCAGTTACTTCAGACTGAAACTTGAGCTTCCGCAACAAAGACTTCTAATCCCTGCAGATTAGAACCCAATTCTGAAAGATGAATCTTTATGAAATTCCTGACCAGAATTCAACTCTGAAGCTGTAATGACAAAGAGGGAGTTTTATTTTACAACTTTTTGCTCCAGATATATTTTCTATGAGTTCACTAACTTTGTGTGCTTATTTCCAGGGGAGTTTCAGATGCACTCTAATTTATTTTTTTTTTTTTTTAAAACTGTGTGTAATTTTCATGGAAATATTTTGTACACACATAAAAAGAACAATTGTTTTAAAAGGATGTTAATTTCTAATTCTCTGAATATATCATTGAGGTTAATTGTTCTAATCTCTTTGATTTTCATAATCCCATGCATTCTTAATTCTTCTAATTCATTTATACTGAATTCTCCTATAATCTCCCATAAGCTAATTCGGTCATAAAAATCTGATTCATTTCATATCTTACATCAGATTTTACATTTCATTCTTATATCTCCCAACTCATCTTTCCCCAAATTCATTCAGAATTTCATCTCCTAATTCATCTGAGCTAAAAATCCTGATCATTCTTTGTATGATATCCCATGAGCTGAAATGCTAAACATTATTTCTGCTAACTGCGATTATGCACCAAATTGTGTGATAGGCATAAACATTGCTTCTATGGTCTAACAAGAACCAGAAGACCTACCCAAGGAGCAAACCACCTAGAGTTTGTATGGGTGAGGGTTCTTTAGGTCTATTAGTTGAGAAGTGTCAGTTATCACAGGATACTGACAGAGTCGAGTAGAGGTAAAATGTAAATGAGAGGAGTATATTGACAGAAGATGGTGGTGCATCATTATAAAGCTAACTGAATTTAAATCTGAAAAGTGAGCCGGAGGGAGCTTAGTTGAAAATTGATGAGAACTGAGACTTGAGAATGGATTTGAAGAAAAGATAATCCTACCTACACTGTGTCGGCTGGGTAAACCTCATAATCTATCAAGCGCTAGGTGACTTGATATTGAAAACGACGTCATGGACCCAGTGACGCATGCACTTAACCACACCAACCACTCAGTTATCTCTCAAAAGATTTCTGTTTCAATAATCACTGAGACATAACACATTTCTATCGCTATATCATTTGGATATTATTGATATTGAAACAAGGAAGACATTTGCTCCGCTCTCCGACTTCAGTTGATGCACATTGTGTCTAGAGCTGATTATATACACTTTTAGGACACATCGAGTCTAACAGTATACGTGATTATAAACTGCTAGTCCAAAGTGACTAAGCCGGAACAAATAAGAGTGATTCTTTCATGATAAGGATTTCAGGATGACTATTTGAAAATCCTACCAGTGTTAACATCACGCCAGCGCTGAAAGTAGGTCACATAGATTATGTCTATTGTGCAAACAGGAATCCGATGTGGACCTGGACGCTGTTAGTTCTAAATGAATGTGTTCCATAATTCTTAAGTCAAGTTGAAAAGCTTTGACTTTGTTGGTTTTTCGTGAGGATAAAGTATCCAGTTGAGGGGGAGTGATAAATTTGTTCAGAATATGGGGAGAGAACATATTTGAAAGCGAGGATATCATTTTGAGTGTGTCTCTGAAGATTTTGCATGATGTTCATAATTCTTATGATCATCATGAGGGGGAGAAAAGTTGAATTTCAAAGAGAACTGCTGAAGACAATTGTGACAACTGCAGAAGAGTTAAAGATGAAAGATGATATGTTCTCTTTGATTGATCAAGGGAGAGAATCAAATTCTATTCATGATTCAAGGGGGAGAATTTATTCATAAGAAAAGAGAAGATTAGAGAAGAAGGGATATGAAGATCAGAGTGAGACAATGAAGAACAATTTTTAAAGAACAACTTTGCACTTTGATTGATAAGTTGCTTTCATCTCTAAAGGGGCAATTTGTAATGAACACACACACACACACACACACACACACACACACACACACATATATATATATATATATATATATATATATATATATATATATATATAGAGAGAGAGAGAGAGAGAGAGATGAAAATAATTTTTAATTGTGAAAGTTAGGGGGCTGTTTAATATTCTCATACTTGTAATTTGTATAAATAGTGGGCTGTTGAAATTGTGGATGTACGGATTTGTACTGATCAGAAAGGGTTCATTGAGTTCCGTGCATAGAAAGTCAAATAGAGAAGAAAAGGAAACCGCCATTGTTGTAAACATTTTCTATTTCTCTAAATCTAATCATTCAGTCTTAGTTTGATTCAATTTGTGTTCTGATTATATTGTGCATATTTGATTCTGGATTTTTAATTATCACATTTCATCACAAGTTTAGGTACCCATTTCATTACAGGTTTAGGTACCCATTGCAAAACATATTTCTTTTCTTCTTTCTCAAACTCAGAAAGCAAATTACTTTTAGTATAATAAATTTGAATATTTGATTTATGAAAGAAAGGTCACAGATGTAAAAGTATGTTTTGAACTGTGAAATTCAGGCTTTATGATTTGAAATTCAGCCTTCAATACCCAAAATTAAGCCTTCAATACTCGAGATTCAGCCTTTAATACTCGAAATTCAGCCTTCAATACTTGAGATTCAGCCTTTTATACTCGAAATTCAGCCTTCAATATTCCAGATTTAGCCTTCAATACTCGAGATTCAGCCTATTAACTTTGAAATCTAGCCAATTAACTTCGATTTTCATCCTCTTAACTTCTTTTAACTTTGAAATTTATCACATATAACCCGAAATTTAGCCAATACACATCGAAATTCAGCTAATATACTTCAAAATTCAGCCTATGAACATCGAAATTCAGCCTATACAACTCAAAATTTAAGACTTCAGCTTCAAGACTCAAATAATACAATTCAATATTTAGGCTTTAGGATTCGTGATTCAATCAATGAAACTCGAAATTCACTTAATACAACTCAAAATTCAGAATATTAAATCAAAATTCACAACATGGATGTGATTTCAAAATTCAAGTGTATGAACTGTGAAATTCATTTGCATGAACTTGAAGTATATTGCTGCTGGATTTGAAATTTATCTGCAAAAAACAATTAACAAACACAATTTTAGCAAACAATTAACATTCAATCAGATCGAACGTGGCGGTTATCACATAAAATGATAAGAACACTTAAACTACAAAAATCAGTAAATCACCAAATTCAATGTTTCTAATCTTGAAATTAAGCCACAAAATTAATCACACTTTCTTTCTCATCAAAAACCAAATTCAACATATCTAGATTCAAGAAGATTCAACAAGAATTGATCAAGACATGCACTAAAAACACCAAGAATACACATAGTGAAAAACATTATGAATTTTCATGATTTCTCACTCAGTTTTTCGAATTAGAATCTAAAATTGTAGGACAACAACATGTATAAATTACACACAACATATCCAAAAATCAGATTAATTGGATAAACATATATTTTTCTATGAATTTTCAAAGGCGACAACTCTGTTTTGGACAATAAATCAAATCCGAAATGTTAAACATTGATTTCTCCAATGTATTTGGAATTAGACTTTGAAATTTTCAAGAAATGGTTGTTATTATGAACCTTAAACTTGCTGAAAAATTCGGAACCTACTTCCAAATCAATAAAAAAAAAAAATCCAAAAAACAAACTCAAGAACGCAAAAAATTGAATTTCAGAAATTAAAAATTCGACTACTCCATGATCGTGATGAACTAGGACTTGAAAGTGTTACTAGATCTTCATCTTGTTTATCTTCAAAACATACCAAAACTTAGCTTGTTTTGTAGTCTTATGAATTTTTAAAGAAGTACAGAAGATCACAACTCTTATCGTTTGACTTTTTCGGTTGAACTTCTTTTGATTTCTTGCAAGATTTTTGATTTTGATTCTCCCCCTAGGCTTTGATACCAATTGTGAATTCTAGATCTTGGTGAATCAGCACATGGAATCTAAATCTTGCTTTGATTGAATGGTTTCTCTCACATTTACACCTATTATAGTACAGACTTTAATTGCAAGAGTTATAGAAATTTCCCTTGAAAATTCTATTTATACCTAAAATCTAACCTTACATTTAATTACATGGATAGTCCTTGAACTCTTATTCATATTGTTTCTCACCTCTATATTTAATACTCAACAATGGCCTTCACAATTCAACCTTAAGCATGCGAGATTCAAATCATATCATTCGAGATTGAGGCCACATCATTCGAGTTTCAGGCCATACCATTCGAAATTCAGGCTATTTCTTTTGAAGCAGTTTTAGTGACACTTTTTGTTCATTTTTTGTTATCTAATTTTTAGTGATATATTTTTTATTTTTAAACTTTTGTGAACTATAAAACTATAAATAAAAACATGCAAAATTCCATCTACTTTAGAATAGTTCTACAGACAAATCAATCGGCTATTAATTTAAAGAAAAGTTTGTACAAAAATCTTCCAACTTATTAGCTCTTTTCGATAAAGCCTCTTAAATTTTTTTTTTTGCCTCAACAAATCATCAACTAACTAAAATTCATAAAAGTGGTATGTTTTTAAATAAAAGATGACCTTAGCCGGTGCAATCTGCGCAACTGTAGTTTTGTGTATTGTTAATAATACTTTTTCTATCATCGTCTATCACCGAAATAGGGTTTGAGGTTTCCCTGTTTCGGGTTCTTTGTTCATTGGTTATAGTACGGTTGATTATTGGGTTATCTGACTGGAAAAATGGTTTTTTGACTGATTGAACATGTTGTGTACACACGTACATGAAAACATTCATAATCAAAATGTTTAATTATAATCAGGGGTTTGATGTTGTAAAAAACAGGAGGTTCAAGAGAAAGAGATCGTGGATAACAAAAGTGAGTGAAGAAGTTGAGAGCCAAAGAATGAATCATATTGTAGTCTGAAGAAACTGAAGAAAGATTGTTAGGCACAAAAAGGCCTCAATCAAACCTGTTCTATATCTCAAGGGGAGATCCTTGATCAAACTTTCAGATACACTTAGGGGAGATTGTTAGGCTGTCTAATGCCTCATTCAAACTTTGTGAGGATTTTCAATACTAAGCCTAAGTCTATTTTACACTGTCACATAGGTTGTAACCTGGCAGTATGTCAAAACTGTCTTCATTTGTTGGACATGTTTGACACTGTTAAGTCAAGTGATCTGTTCTTTGTGAACAGACCTTGTTCTTTGTGAACAGACCCTGTTCTTTGTGAAAAAGTTTTACACTTATTGGAATTATTACCAAGTCATCATGAATAATTTTTTTGAACGCTGGGATCAACCTCAAGATTTAAGACAAAGTGGAAAATCAGAACTGCTACAACTCTGCCAAAGTTGTTCAGCTACATGAAGACAAAGAGGTATTTGAAATGGGCGACAGACCATTTCTTATACCAAAATGACTTTACAAAGAAGTATAAAGATCATATGCTAACTTTCTCTTTTGGGGTAAAGCAAGAATTGACAGAACTAAAAAGAAAAGACAAAGTTTCTTGTTAGACTTATGATTTCAATTTCTAGTTAAGAATTTTCTGTTTGTAATAAATGACTTTCATTTATGTAAGTGTTTATGTTATATTTCAAGTACAAGAACCAATTATGTAATTTTCCCAAAGATACAAATACCATATTGAATGGAGGGAATCAATTATGAATGAAGAGATACATTGCAGTGATATATTTTCTCTCAAGAGTTTATTCATCTTCTTCATCCTATAGAGTGTTTTCATATTATTCACATTGATAAATCAGATTATATGTTGCTCTATATGTCATGATTGTGTAATATCTGGGAAATCAAGCTTTCATTTGGTATCAGAGCTTGGAACTGGATTTCAACTTGGACCTGGTTGTGTTCAAAACCCGTGGCCTGTTCTTCATCTTCTACTTCACTAAGAGATCCAAATCTCTAATTCCTTGCTAAAATATTAGTTATTTGTTGTTTTTAATCATCAAAAGTATTTTTATTCTGCAAAACCACATCACTTTCATGAAGTAAATGAATTTTCTTTTGAAACCTTCTGTGTTCGTCTAGTTCATGACCTGCATCTCAAATTTAACCAAAAATACCTGACTTATTTGAGCTTTTTATTGGACATTTCTATGAATTAAAACCTGTTCTGTGTGAAAAATCTTAGAAGAATCGTAAAAATCTGGAAATACCGAAACCTTCATTAGTTTCGGTATCTCTCGATAGTGAAAGGTATCACTCGGTGAAAACTTGTTTTGAAAGTTGTTCTGAAAGTTACAAAAAAGGGTTTCCTTTTTAAAAGGTTTCAGTAAAGGTCAAAGGTTAATTTCACAAAAAGGTTACTGACTGAAAACTTGTTTGGAAAGTTACAAAAAGAGTTTCCTTTTATAAGGTTTCAGTAATAGTCAAAGGTTTCGGTACTGGTCAAACATCTCGGTACTTGGTCAAAGGTTTCGATAAAATTAGAGGTTTCGGTGAAGAAAAGGTTTCAGTATTCTCTAAGGTTTTGCTAAATATCGTAACTTGTAAGTTTTGGTAAATACCGAAACCTTAAAAGTCTCGGTAATACCGAAACTTTGGAAGTTTTTGCTAAATACCATAACTTTAAAGAATCTCATAACTTTGTAAGTTTTTGAAGTATCAATTAAAATTTCTAAAAACACCATTGTAAACAAGAAATTCAAGAAACCTAATGTTTAAAAGGCAAAGAAATCTTGGAAGTTCCTATGAGAATTCTCAAGGGTGAGTGCTCAAAAAGTCTCAAAAATAAGGTTTCAAAGGATACTAGACATTCTCCTACAAAGAATCTCAAGTATACTATGAAACCCTCTCACTCGGGAATTTCTTCTCATTCTAAGGGTTCACATATAACTAATTCAAAATTGTCTTATGTTACATATCATCTATATGAATCCAAAAGGGCACTCAAGCAAGCATCATTTTTCAAGAAGGCATATGTGCCATTGCATGTCATTTCCAACAATTTTACTTCAGGTTGTAGCTTCAAAGTTCAGAGATCAGAGTTTAGAGACCAAGACTTCAGAAGAATACAAGCCTTGATTACAAGAAGGGGGAGATTGTTAGAAATTTTATTTCTTATAATTCAAGCTTGTGTCATTGCGCTTAATTGTAAATATTTAATTTTACACTAAAGGGGAGACTGTTAGCCCTCAAATAGTGTATAATTAAGTATTTACAATTAAGCGCAATTACACAAGCTTGAATTATAAGAAATAAAATTTATAACAATGAGGCCTACCCTACCATGTCTTTCAGGTCCATGTGTGCAACCCGAAAGGCAGATTCAACCTCTCTCTCCCAAGTTAATGCCAACCCTGGCTCTCACCTCCTCGAAACTCTGGCGGTGCACCTGTCATAAAATCCTTAAATGTGCCCTCTCGTTGTGTTGTAGATGAAGACGCACCTGCACCGGTGCCTGCCCCAGTAACTCAGTTACCAATGCTCGAACCATCCTTAATACCCTGTCCTATACCCTGACCCATACCCTGGGCACCGAAGAACTGTGTCATGATATCCAGCAAATCGTAGTTGCGGACGTACTCATCGCCTGCTGGTTTCTCTGCCCCGGAACCATTCCCTTCTGAATCCATACTGACCTGCACAGGATACAACTATCACATGTAATTGCACATATGCGTCATTCAATACGCTAATATTGTTAAATCCCCTAGTATTCGTCACTGGGATACTTCCTAAGGATCTTAACACGATTTAAGCGCAAGCATCCACTAATGATACTTAACACTTGAACTTGGATCTGTTACCATACGTGTAACACCCTCCAAACCTGGGTAAAATCCAGGTCACAATACACAGGTGGCAATAACGCATTTAATATCCATTACACAATGTCAGAATGTTAACGTGTACAATTAATTAATAACTTTAACAAAATATAAACAACACATTTAGCTGATAACCCTAGTGGTACCAACCTCCTAAACCTGGATACATAAATTCCCTGGAAAAAGTAATATCAACATAGAGTCACGGTTACGTCAGAACTCTCTGCTGCAATCTCTAAGCTCCTAAATCCTGCTTAGGAGCTGGCGGCACTATCTTTTTTCCCACTGACATAACGTTTAGGCTCGAATACGTAAGCTTTCACAGCTCATGAGTACACAAGGTTTTAGACTCTACAACTAATCACATAACACATGTTAAGCATGGTAATCATAGTTTCTCTACACTCTCTGGCATAACTCATGTCGCACTAACCTCTTCCTAGAGGCACACTAACCCCTTCCTAGAGGCACTTGAGATCCAATAACACATTGAGATACTCGTCTCAATTGGGGAAACCCCTCCCCCTGTAGCCAAGCCACACTGGTGGAGTCTAGCAAGATACAATAAGCTCAGGAGCGACCTAACAATAAACACAACCACACATGTAACCTGTCCTTCAAAACTTTGTTATGTAATGAAAAAATTTGTTGCTTCATGTTCTTCTACTTCGTGTGCTTCTCTTCCTGAAAAGATAAATTAAAAACTTGAAAAATGCCATGACAAAATGAATGGGAGCAATTGCAACAAAGTCTGGACTGAGAAAAGGTGTGTCAGGCAGACCAAATCTGAGGGTTCCAAACAACCTAAAGCTGAAATGAAATCCAAATGTTCGATCTTCAAATGGGTCCCAAAGATTTCTGCATCAAGTTCTAACACTAATAATAAATGGGTTCCTGCAAATATTCTGTTACCTATATCTGGAATTCCATATTGTGCTAACCTGAAAAAACCCATACTTCAATGGGTTCCCATAGTATCCGATTGATCTTATGTAGAATGGCTCCTGTGCACACAGTTTAGGACCCGCTTTTAACCTTGCACGTTTTCTGGACACGGCAGTTTAGAGCACGGTTAGTGATGGAACTGAGTTTTATGTTGTTACTCACCTGATTTCAATGATAGGTAAAAACAACATGGATAATAAATTCGGAATGCTCTCGTCACATAACTGGCAAAGTTGAGTTATTGTCTAAGTACGTCGAGGAATACTACGGCTCGGTTAGATTTGGGAATGATGTAACAACCTAGTCTTTAGCTAATCTTAATTATCTGATTATCGAACCAATAATGTAATTTTATTACATTATTTGAATTATAATTTAATTAAGTTTTGAAATATTTAATTAAATTATATAAATATTTAAATTATGATTTAATAAATTATTAAGATAATTAAATAAAAGAGATATAAGATACAAAAGTAATAGTGGGTTAAGTAGCAAATACAACTAGTTGAAGTATATAAACGTAATTAAAGATCATTAATCTCTAATCTGACTCTCTCTCTAACTTTCTCTCTCTCTACTTTTTCTCTCTACTCTCTCTCTACTTCTCTCTAAATTATCTTCCAAACCAACCGACTGATTATCAAGTTTTATACGTCATCGGTAAGATCTTTGAAGCATACTACAAGAATATATCGTTGCATGTATGATTACATACGAATTTGAGGTAAGAAATTACGTTTCAGGTTTCTATATTTTCGGTTTTGGAAGATATGAATTCGAATTTAATATTTTCATATGATTTAAAGCTAATTTAGCTTAAGTTTTAACTAGAATGTGATAGATTATGTATAATAAAAGTGAACATAGGCTTAATACTTAAAATATTAATGATTTTAGACTTAGAAATGGTTGTTTAAAAGATGCAAAACAAGAACAAATTCGAAATATCAAGAACAAAGTCGATTTTCTTAGCTAAATTCGAAATTGACATTAAATTCGAGAATGGGTTCGAATTTGATCATTAAAATCGAGATTGGCTTCGAATTTAGCTATATATTTCGAATTTAGCCATAAGTTCGAAGCTATGGTGTTCGAATTTAGCTTATGCCTTCGAATTTGTTCATATATTCGAATATAATGCTTCCTAATTTATCCATATGTTGGAATTTAATTCCTAAATTCGAACCCTATTCCCTAAAATTGAATATCTTGAATAAGACACATGGACAATACATAAAATAACAAAATAATTGGCTTAATGATTAAATATATATATATATATATATATATGATATATATATATATATATATATATATATATATATATATATATATATATATATATATATATATATATATATATATATATATATATATATATATATATATGTATGTATGTATACATTGATCTTTAGAAAATA
This sequence comes from Centrapalus pauciflorus, assembly GCA_020465985.1. Lineage (NCBI taxonomy): Eukaryota > Viridiplantae > Streptophyta > Magnoliopsida > Asterales > Asteraceae > Centrapalus > Centrapalus pauciflorus. The sequence goes on along the minus strand of JAANYP010002793.1, from coordinate 86,799 downwards.
TTAATTAACCAAGAATACGAATGAAAGAATTGATTACATTAAGACTTTGAGATCAAAGGACAACGAATGAATACTGAATATACTATTCAGATGATATAAAGGCTAATAAATATCAGAAATGATATTATTAACAAATTGAACAACAAGCAAAATGGCAAGCATCTGAAAGTCTGATATAAGTCAGATAGTGGTTCTAATCCACTACAGATTGTGAGCAACAGAGCCAGAGCCAGAAAGTGCAAATAACCAGTAACTGTGAGTTGTAGATTTTACTTTAACAGCAAATTATGTGAATTGAGAATTTTGTTGCATGATCCTGATTTTATTGGCATTCTGATCTTATTGAGCATATTGATAATTGCCATGTTTACTATGAATTGTTGAGCCGATCATTTATTCTTGTAGCTTCTATTCTTTGACGAGTCATTTAATTGTTAAGCTTAACACCACCACTATTACTCATTGTTGGGTTAATGTTAGGCTTATGATGTGCTGATTTACATGATGAAAGCACAGAGGGTAGCTAGAGCTGAGCATTCTGATGATACCCATATAGCAATTACTGGTAGCTAGCCCAGTACGTGGCTGATCCACACTAATGATGCGTGTGTATGGAGTTATCATCATCCGAGCATTCCTTATGAATTTGTCTAAAAGTCTCAAGAGCAACAACAGTTTTATAACTGGGAGCTGAGCAAACTCGCGCATCAAAAGAGCATTAATTGGCCAATGTCCCTTCGAGATTGAGTTGTGCATGAGCCTAGTGCAGTGCATAAGCAATAGAGCTAAGCCGTGCATGAGCCGAGTGCAGTGCATGTGCTTCCGCGTTCATAATTGCATGTTAAATGTGAAATTCTACATTCTCACTAAGCAATTAAGCTTACCCCGTTGTTGCATTATTTTTCAGGTAAAGGCAAAGGATTGGTTGTACCTAGTTCATAGGTTAGGACTTTGAAAGAGCTTGAAGTGCTTTAGAAGTTGTTTCAACGCCTTGGTACTTGATTGATGATTGAGCTTTGGGGTTTGGGGCTAGTTTATAATTGTGCTTTGATGTAATAGTCTAGAAGTCTGTCCCTATTACTTAATATTGTCTCTGATTGTAATTAACTGTAATTCCGCACTGTTAATTTTATCTTAGTTTCATGATTGATATTGCGTTGCTACTGGGCCTAGACTTAAGACCTTTGAGAAATCTTGGGTCTTACAGGATGGTATCAGAGCAATAGTTTGAGTGAATCATTGTATTACGTGTAATACATGATCTCAAACTTGTGCAATGCTATAGTATCAATCATGACAGGATGGCTTGAACTAAGATAGGTTTCAGAGACTTGTAGGACGGGGCATGAAAGGGTATAATGTGCTAGGCTAATGAGCTAAATATTTAGTGATTTATATTTCAGAGCTATGTCAGGAGAAGGTGGACCATCAGGTGGCATGACATTAGAGCAAGTCCTGGAAATGATGCAACAACTAATTATCCAGAATAAGAGCAACAAAACAAGTTTTTGTTAGAACAAATTGAATCAATAAAGAAAAGTGAAAAGAGAAATAAACATAAAAAGAAGCAAACTGAACAGTCAAGCGAATCAGAATCCGATAATGAGCATGTCAATCAACGAGTTGTGCAACCAAAAGGTTGTAGATTCAAAGACTTCAAAGCGAGTGGTGCCATAACGTTTGAAGGCACAGTAAACCCAATACAAGCGTTAGATTGGGTAAGTCATACTGAAGAGATCATCAGTATCTCAGAATGTCTGGACAGCAATAGAGTTAAGTTTGCTACCACATTGTTCGTTGGAGCTGCTAGAGCCTGGTGGAAAACACAAAGGAGCATCTATGGTGAGGAAGCAATTATGACATTGGACTGGGAGCAGTTCTTGGAGATGTTCAACGCCAAATACTGTCCAACAGACAAACAAGACGAACTCGAGATGCAGTTGATGCAATTGAAACAAGGAACTAAGACTGTTGATGAATACGAGCATGAGTTCTCGAGACTTTGCGGCTACTCGTCATATCAAGTAGCAACAGAAGAGCGTAAGATAAACCGATTCAGACTGGGTCTGAATCCAACATATAGAAGACAAATGAGTAGTATAAAATTCAAAACGTATCTCAGTATTATGGAAGCAGCACGGATGGTGGAGCGAGAATTCACAGATTCTAGTTGTGAACCCGTTATGATGGCTATAAGTCCTATATGTCCATCTCCACCTAAGAAACGGAAATCTGGTAGATTATTTAGTTCATCAAAGTCCAGTCAGCAGCAGTCACAAGCATCCTCTACACCTCAGAAGACTAGAGTCTATTCCATACAGTCAGGAGCACGACCGTGCAAACGCTGTAACAAATTTCATAGCGGACGCTGTAACCCTAGAGATGTGACATGTTACACTTGTAAACAGATTGGACATGGAAGCGATGAGTGCCCAGAAAGAAGCGACGTATGCTACAATTGTGGTGAGCGTGGACATTATGCCAAGCATTGCCCAAATGCACGCATGATTGCTAATCCTGAACAACCAGTTGGCAGAGCAATCCAACAGAGTACTACGATGATACCTACAGCAAAGGCGCGAGCTTTCCATATAATTGCTGAGGATGCTGAGGAGACACCAGAAACGCCAAAAGACCCCAATGGTAACTAATAATAAGTTCCTTATATGATATAAATTATTTAATTCCGTTGCCAGCTGAAGATCAATTCTAAAATAAGTAGTGAGTTAACTGTACAACCCTGTCATCGATAGTGAATAATGCGGATGACATATGGGTTGTATCAGTTGAAGTTACGATATAAATACTTTTCCAAATAAGAAATTATACCTATAAACAATAAAGGTATTGTAATCTTAATCGTGTATGATTCAAAAGCTCTAAGAAATCAAAATATAATCCTAAGCACAAGCCACTTCGTAAATCCTTTTAATCTGAATGAATACAGCGTGTCTTATAATGAGACAGAGGTAGAAGTTGCTAATTAAATAAAACGTATTAAGAAGAGAATTATTGAAACAAATTGTCAAGCACCCAATGACAACTTGAATAAGAATCAAAGAAGTCAGAGGCACAAAGCGAGAGTGATAAAGAAATAGATTGAGATCTTTGTTAAGCCAAGCAATTAGTCATGAATGGTTAATAAAGAGTCTGTCATATGCCAAAATAAATGTAAGAATGGATTCTCACTATGTTGACGCGAGACTAGTGAGATATCTAATATGGAATTCCTATTCCACCTAACTACATATAAAATGAAAAGTTTCCGCCAAAAGAGTAAAGTAATTTTAAATTCAAAAATTCACCAATAAAAAGTCAAACATAAGTCTATACATATAATTAAACAGAACCAAAGGTTATTGCTTTGTCAAAGCCCTCTTGACCGAATTGCACAGTGAACTAATAGAGGAAGGCAATGACGATAAAGTAGAAGATGATGTAAATGGTCGTGGAGACGGTTTTGGAACTCTGATAACTCGAGACCTGACTTCAACAACAGAATATGTCGTCATGTCTAACAAATCGCACCAAGAAAGCCTAAGTAAATTGTCGATTTCTATCAAAATCGTTTCCTTGGAATTCGATTCTGTATAGCATTTGTTTTCCATGTCGTTAATATTCCTATTCGCTGGAAGATTTGAAAGCGTATGATCTCTTCAAGTTCTTGATCATGTTTGACTTGCCTGAAATATCCATCAACTGCTGAAACCGTTGCGAAGAAGATGTGGTCGATTGTAACTCTAAACTTTTGATTCTCTGTTCGAACTCTTGTTTTGTTCGGTGAACTTTAAAATGCAGCATTTCAACATTTTGCTTCAAACTCTCATTCTCGGCTTCTAAACACTCGATCATCTTGGAGGATTTTACTTCTTGAGAGGCTGCTTATGTAAAGGATTTGGCAGATATGGCAGCGCAATTGGAGACCAAGATAGGTGAGGTGGAGTCGTTACACAAAGAGTTAGCTCCGGTTGTTGCGCTGGAGGATTGATTCCATTTGATTGTCAGAGCAAAGAAAATTATAAATCTTTATAGCAAGTCAGCACAAAATGAATATATAACTGATAATCAGAAGTCCTAAAAATCTCTTATGTGATTGCATAAGTTAGCAAATGAAAATTTTGCAATAATACAGATGAGAGATTTAAAAAGCCATAACTGGCTCAAGATCAAACGAAAAAGAGATATATGAGCTAATAAATGTATTGAGTTATTATCTGAATTAATTAAGGCATAAGGCATAAAGCTCACATATCAAGAGTATGAATAATAAGTCAGAAATTCCTAAAATGATCAACGACAATTATAGCGAAACATTGATTTAAATATAAACTCCGAGGAGAAATTTGAGCTTATTGTACTTGTGAATCTCAAAGAAGCAGAAATAATGAAATACAGATGGTGCTCGTTCAGTGGAAACACCACAAAAGTTCGCATCAGTCTTGGGAATCGTAAAAGCTATCTACCCAAGTCTGTTCGAACAAAGCTAACTTCGAGGACGAAGTTTGTGCGTGGTGGAGCCCATTCTGTAACAACCTAGTCTTTAGCTAATCTTAATTATCTGATTATCGAACCAATAATGTAATTTTATTACATTATTTGAATTATAATTTAATTAAGTTTTGAAATATTTAATTAAATTATATAAATATTTAAATTATGATTTAATAAATTATTAAGATAATTAAATAAAAGAGATATAAGATACAAAAGTAATAGTGGGTTAAGTAGCAAATATAACTAGTTGAAGTATATAAACGTAATTAAAGATCATTAATCTCTAATCTGACTCTCTCTCTCTACTCTCTCTCTACTTTTTCTCTCTATTCTCTCTCTACTTCTCTCTAAATTATCTTCCAAACCAACCGACCGATTATCAAGTTTTATACGTCATGGGAAAGATCTCGAAGCATACTACAAGAATATATCATTGCATGTATGATTACATACAAATTTGAGGTAAGAAATTACGTTTAAGGTTTCTATATTTTCGGTTTTGGAAGATATGAATTCGAATTTAATATTTTCATATGATTTAAAGCTAATTTAGGTTAAGTTTTAACTAGAATATGATAGATTATGTATAATATAAGTGAACATAGGCTTAATACTTAACATATTAATGATTTTAGACTTAGAAATGGTTGTTTAAAAGATGCAAAACAAGAACAACTTCGAAATATCAAGAACAAAGTCGATTTTCTTAGCTAAATTCGAAATTGACATTAAATTCGAGAATGGGTTCGAATTTGATCATTAAAATCGAGATTGGCTTCGAATTTAGCTATATATTTCGAATTTTGCCATAAGTTCGAAGCTATGGTGTTCGAATTTAGCTTATGCCTTCGAATTTGTTCATATATTCGAATATAATGCTTCCTAATTTATCCATATGTTGGAATTTAATTCCTAAATTCGAACCCCATTCCCTAAAATTGAATATCTTGAATAAGACACATGGACAACACATAAAATGACAAAATAATTGGCCTAATATATATATATATATATATATATATATATATATATATATATATATATATATATATATATATATATATATATATATATATACATTGATCTTTAAAAAATATTAATTAACCAAGAATACGAATGAAAGAATTGATTATATTGAGACTTTGAGATTAAAGGACAACGAATGAATACTGAATATACTATTCTGATAATATAAAGGCTAATAAATATCAGAAATGATATTATTAACAGATTGAACAACAAGCAAAATGGCAAGCATCTGGAAGTCTGATATAAGTCAGATAGTGGTTCTAATCCACTACAGATTGTGAGCAACAGAGCCAGAGCCAGAAAGTGCAAATAACCAGTAACTATGAGTTGTAGATTTTACTTTAACTGCAAATTATGTGAATTGATACTTTTGTTGCATGGTCTTGATTTTATTGGCATTCTGATCTTATTGAGCATATTGATAATCGTCATGATTACTATGAATTGTTGAGCCGATCATTTATTCTTGTAGCTTCTATTCTTTGACGAGTCATTTGATTGTTAAGCTTAACACCACCACTATTGCTCAGTGTTGGGTTAATGTTAGGCTTATGATGTGCTGATTTACATGATGAAAGCACAGAGGGTAGCTAGAGCTGAGCATTCTGATGATACCCATATAGCAATTACTGGTAGCTAGCCCAGTACGTGGCTGATCCACACTAATGATGCGTGTGTATGGAGTTATCATCATCCGAGCATTCCTTATGAATTTGTCTAAAAGTCTCAAGAGCAACAACAGTTTTATAACTGGGAGCTGAGCAAAGTCGCGCATCAAAAGAGCATTAATTGGCCAATGTCCCTTCGAGATTGAGTTGTGCATGAGCCTAGTGCAGTGCATAATCAATAGAGCTGAGTCGTGCATGAGCCGAGTGCTGTGCATGTGCTTCCGCGTTCATAATTGCATGTTAAATGTGAAATTCTACATTCTCACTAAGCAATTAAGCTTACCCCGTTGTTGCATTATTTTTCAGGTAAAGGTAAAGGATTTGCTGGACCTAGTTCATAGGTCAGGACTTTGAAAGAGCTTGAAGTGCTTTAGAACCTGTTTCAACGCCTTGGTACTTGATTGATGATTGAGCTTTGCGGTTTGGGGCTAGTTTATAATTGTGCTTTGATGTAATAGTCTAGAAGTCTGTCGCTATTACTTAATATTGTCTCTGATTGTAATTAACTGTAATTCCGCACTGTTAATTTTATCTTAGTTTCATGATTGATATTGCGTTGCTACTGGGCCTAAACTTAAGACCTTTGAGAAATCTTGGGTCTTACAAATGACAATCATTTACCTATAGTTGGTCATGGAGATTTAGTTTCAGAAAACCTTATCATCCAACGTGTGAATCATGTGTTGGGATTGGGTCACAATCTCTTCATCATAGGATAGTTCTTTGAAAAGGGTCTCGAGGTGAACTTTAAAGCTTCCAAATGTGGTGTGAGAACTGAATCTGGAAATGAACTTCTGTCAGGATCCCGTAACTTAAACTTGTATACCATCAATCTGGCAAAACTCAAATTAAAAAGAAAGCATTTTCCTACTCTCCAAGGCCTCAACAAAAGATTCTTGGTTGTGGCATCATCGCTTATCTCATCTAAACATTGCGAACATATAGAAAATGGTCTCAAAGAATCTTGTCAGAGGTCTGCTAGTGCTCAGGTTCGATAAAGGAAAGATGAAGAGGGTAGCACATAAACCCAAACACGAAGCCACATCCAAAAGGCCGTTAGAGCTCCTCCACATGGACTTATGTGGACCAATGAGAATCCAGTGTATCAACGGAAACCGCTATGTTTTAGTTGTAGTGGATGACTCTGATTCTTGCGAACCAAAGATGAAGCTCCTCAAGAAATCATCGATCTAATCAAACTTGTTGAGACAAAGTTGCAGTCAACTGTCCAATTCATCAGCATTGATCAAGGCAGAGAATTCAAGAATTCGGTTCTTGAAACTTTCCTGAGATCGAAAGGCATTCATCATCAATATTCCATTGCCAGGACTCCACAACAAAATGAGATTGTCGAAAGAGGAAACCGAACTCTGGTGGAGGCCGCTCGAACAATTCTTGCCTATTCAAAGTTACCAATGTTTCTGTGGGCTGAAGCCGTTGCTACTACATGCTACACGTAGAATCGCTCCATCATCTATAAGCGCTTCCACAAAACTCCCTTTGAACAATCAATAAACGATTACCTTATATCAAATACTTTCGTGTCTTTGGTTGCAGGTGTTTCGTATTGAATGACAGGGAGAATCTCAGAAAATTTAGCGAGAAGGCCAACGAAGCTATTTTTATTGGATACTCCACATCCTCGAAAGCTTATCGTGTTTACAACACTCACACTAGGACTGTAAATGAGAGTGTCAATGTTTCATTTGTTGAATTGGCTGAATCCAAATATGAGACTATAGCTTCTGGACCTTCAATTCCTCAATCTCAATGTCCTTCAGGTTCTGCTATTCGGCTGCTATTCCATCCTCTTCTGGAACTAGGATAGTAGACGCATTTGAAGGTGGAAGAGTTGTTCGTACAAAGCTCAAATCAGGGAGGGTCAGAGGAATGTTTGTTCCTTTAGATGTGCTAGATTATAAACTTCGATCATGTGGTGTTTTATTTTGTAATAGTTAGTTTATTTTATTTCCATGTAATGTTAGTTATTTACATTGTAATTTATTTATTGCATTTAGAAGTTGAGGGGTATAGAGTGTAAATTCCTCAAAGTTGGTTTGAATATTTAAGGGAAACCCTCCTAGGGTTTCCCACAAGTTTGTCTCATTCACTTTTCTATATACGGTCGCCGTTTTACTTTTCCATTCTCTCTCGATTTCTTAAGCAACAATTGAGTATTATATTCTTACTGTTTTTATTATTGAGATTGATTATTGTTTGAAGTGCTGATATTATCATCTGGGACAATTCTACAATTAGTATCAGAGCAAGAAGATTGGATTTCAAGTGGATAAAAATCGTATTCTTCACAAAATCGTCAATGTTCATACGGTTTTCATTCTTGATCTAACAATACATTGTTCCTTTCGCTTTATTTTGATAGACCTGTGATCGTTTGATGATTATTAGATAATTCCTGTCATTATTTGCTAGTTTTTAACGTGATTTGAGAGGTAATTTTTGGATCTAAGAGATAATTTTTTCTTTCACGTTTTTTTCAAGTGTTCTTGGTGATTCTTCAAAATTAATCATAGATTTGTAGAAACTAGAGTTTGAAATTTGTTTTAAAAGTGTTTATTATTATTTTTGAGCATTAAGGGATCATTTATTTGGGTTTTTACATCATTTTGGAGTTGGATTTTTGAAGTTCTGGGTACTGTTCATCGTGTTCAACAGCAGTAAATCTGCTACGTTTTTCAGACCATCCATCCGAATTTCAAACATCCGAAATTCAGACCTTCACTTAATCCAAATTTCGGACCATACATCCGAATTTTGGACCATCCATCCAAATTTCGGTTCACTCCATCCGAATTTCATATCAAATATCCAAAATTCGGACCGTACATCTGAAATCTAGACCACTCTTCGCACCAAACTTCAAATTCATCCGAAATTTTGACTTTCAATGCTTCCGGTGGCCATAACTTTTGACTGGAATATCGTTAGAGGGCCTACCATATGCCAACACGAAGCTTGAAATGATATCTAAGATTTTTTTCAAAGCCAATTCAGTCGATTTTCGGAAGCCTAATTCGACTTCAGAAAAACGTTACCGACATTTTTCTGTAGAGAAGCTGTAAAATCAATGTCCAAAACCCATTTCTGATCCACGTTTCACCAAGTTACCAACCTCGGATACATCTGTTGAACTTCAAATTTTGATATCTATCCTCAGACAATCTTTTAATCTTTCAACCTCGGACTGATTTGAAAATTTCGATCCATCGCCCATCAAATTTCATATCATGAATTTCGGATTCATCAACATCCGAACTTGTGAAGTTTTTGAGTTTTTCAGTTTCCAATCTAGAAGATCCACCTTTTGCACTCCATAATCATGACTCAAAGATTTTCCACAAATGAGAAGACTATCGAATAGGAGAAAGCTGATATATCTCTAGTCTGTCTCATTAACCACTCCAAACAGTTACAAAGTTCTCCATCTTCATCTGATTTATCTAATACACAATCCTTATCTGATTTTAAATCTAGTGATGAATTTGATGAACTGCATGCTCAAATACATGAAATAAAGAATGAATTGATTGCTGAAAAAGAACAATCCACTGTCTATAAATAGAATTGGCTAAACGAGCATGAGTTGTTAAAGAAACTTTTAATTGAAAAAGTAGATGCTGAGGATAGGAACATTTACCTTAAGAATTGTATTGATACAATCACTGAGGAAAAGAGTTCCTTGAAGTCTGAAATGTCTGTTCATTCAAAACGCTTAGAGTCCGTAAGCATGGAAAACTTAGACAATCTGGGTAAATACAAAACGATTGAAGAAGAGAGAATAGGTTTGTACTCACGAATAAAAATCCTAGATGATGAATTTCTAAAATGCGGTAAAACTGAACAAACTATTCATCTAAATCAACCCAAAGAGACTAGGTTTTATCATTCCAAACAAGGAATTGGTTTTAAAATTCCCATGTATTTGGAAAAGGTTCGATCAGTTTTACCTATTTTTATGATTTATGGTATATGGGTGCTGGGTTTAAGTCTTTTTTTTTCGAATCATCGGAAGAAGTCTTAACCTAAGAGGATGAGAAATGAAGTAAAAATAAAGAAAATGAAATTTCTTTTAAATATGATGAACTAAATGAGAATTATCCTTATAGAGGAGGACTTCTTGTCTAGGTATTCATCAGCTGAATTGAACGCCAAACCTGTCAAACCAATCCCTCATCCTTATGTTCCTACAAAAGTTCTTCAACACAAAATAAATGTTTTAGAAAAGGACTTAAGGACAGCTCGAAAGAAAGCTCTTGGTTATCAAGAAGCTCTTCTCAAAAGCGAATAAAAATTGGTAAGACAAAGTTTTGAACAAAATGTAGAATCAATAATCTACAAAGAAAAGTTTGACATAGTTTCAGAAAGATTAAATTCCCGATTAAATGATTCAAAAGTTTCTCATCCTACCAAAGTCCCACCTGCATCAAATGACAAAGGTAAAACTAAGGTTGAAGTTCCTTTAATCATTTTTGAAGGTGAGTGTTCTAAATCTTCAAAAGCTGAGGTTTCAAATAAGGCTAAGAGTTAATCAAACTTTTCCAAGAAACCCACTCACCAAGGAAATTTCTCTAAGTCTAAGTCTTCCAAACGTACGGACTCTCATTGTTTTGTACCTACTGTCAGGATCTGAACTTAACTACCTAAGATTAACTGATTTGAATTAATCAGAGTGTAAACCAATAATCTTGTATTAAATCAAAGTCTAATTAAGAAGTTTGCGGAATAACACTTAATTACTTTAGTAAAATCTTTCAGAATCCATAACAGATAAACATTAATGAATAAACAAAATTGCTTGTATTGCTGAACTTGAATGATTACAATCACCTCTAATCTGTTTGATTAGACGAAGAACCCAAATTGTTCTTAGGGTTTTACAACCTTAGAGGCTTATGAAAACTTAAACAAAAAGCAATTACAAACTTAAATGTGTAAAAACTTGATTACAATAGAAAAACCTATTCTATGTATTTATAATGCTTTCTGATTTGTTTCCTTGAAGGACTCTGACTTCTCTGATAGTAGATATGCTGGAATCTTCGTGTAAATATCTTTTCCTGAATATCAGCACTTTCTGTTTATGTAACTGTTGAGCAGCTTGAATCACTTAGCAGCTTGAGCAGAGCAGCTTGAGTGAAATTACTCTGGCAGCATGAACTTTTATACTTGCAGCTTGAACTTCTTCAACTAACAGCATGAACTTTGTACTTACATAGAAATTCTACTAACAGTCTGAGAAGTCTAACTAACAGTTTGAACAACTTAGAATATCTCCCAACAATCTTCCCTAACTTAAATTCTTTACAAAAGACTTTAAGTTCTATACAAATAAGGAAATAAAACAAGTAAACTGTTATTTACAAACCAAGGCTTTCAAAAACTTACAACTGTGCAAGTTTCTGATTGACTGCCTTCAAAAATTCTTTCTTCAGATCTTCTCTATCACAATATATTCTCACTGATCTCATCTGAAGTAGCATAACCTTTGGAAGATCATAAAATTCAAAATTGAAGAACATACCAGATCCATTTGCAAACCTGATTCTGTAAGTCTTTGATTTGACACAGATCAACTTGTGCAATTTTCATCTCCTTGGCATCTTCTATATCCTTCCTTATTGATTCAGGATCAAAAATGCTCTGCAGATCTTTAATGGCTTGCTTTACTTGTGGGAGGGAAGATCTAACTTGAGTTGCAGTCCCAACATGATACATTCTTGTGAGCTCATCTCTGGTCATCCCTTGGACCATATGCATCATACTTTTATATTCTTCCTCAGGACCAGTTTCTCTTCTTACTACAAAATGATATCTTAGATCAATGTTATCCATTGACTTAGCATACCAGTAAGTAATAAGAGGTTTTGAAAAATCATGCTGGTTGAGGGACTTTTCAATCTCCATCACTTTTTGCAGCTGATGCTCAAACAGCGCCCTTTTAACCTGATCAAGCTTTGCTTGTGAAATTGTATCTGATTGAGGAATAGGAGCAGCAGCTTGAACAGGAGTAGGATCACTGACAACAGCTTGAACATTACTTATACCAGCTTGAGCTGGATCTTGTGATCTTTGAACTTCGTGGGAGACTTTGGCTACCTTAAGTTTTTCCATTTCTTTGTCATGGATGTCTTGCAGCCTTTCTGTGCTCATGGACTGAGCCATCTTCTTTGGGATGCCAGCTGAAAAGGCAAAATTAATCAAAAATCTTCTATGCTCAGCCTTTGAATGCCCTGTTGGCATTTTCCTCTTCCTTTCACCTTGCTTGACCACAAACCCTCTTAGGTAACCACCTAAGGTTTCATCATCTTGCATTGGGGCATGGGTTTGTTGGTCTAAAGCCTGATCTTGTTCTTCTGCTATTTTTCTGGCAATTTCAGCATCAAAGGCAATCTGGGCTTCTCTAGTAGAAAATTTGTGCTTTGGAGACTCAATGAGAATACCCTTGCCCTTATCTTTGGTAGCAGAAGATGTAGCTTGGACTGAACTGATGGGAGCCTGAATTCCTTCTCTTATAACAACCCCGGTTGCTTTTGTAGAAGCAGCTTGAGTTTCTAGGCTAACAGCTTGAGAAGCTGTTGGGACTGCTAGCCTAGAATCTTGGACTGTTGGAGCTGCTTGGACTGTTGGAGCTGCTTGGACTGATTGAGGGATCTCCTGATTCTCCCCCTTTTTGGAAGCATTGGTTTGGTCAGGAGGACCTACAACCTTTGCCAATTGGGTTCGAATCATTTGCTCTAATCTAATGATCTTATTTCTACAGAGGGTGAACCCTTTGTGAAGATAATCCGTTCTTTGGTTTTGAGCCGCTTCTGCCTGTCTGAGTGCAATAATTTGTGCCCCCTGTGCAGCAATGATGGACTGATGATATTCTAACATTGCTACAACAGGTTGCAGCTTAGGATCCGTCAATAACATGAGTTGCAGACTAGCCTCAAGATCAGCAAACGAATGTGGTGCTTGTGATCTATCACTGGCATGAATACCAGAAGTAGAAACCTCTGGGCCCCTCTGTTCTTCGTACTAGAGACTTCCAGATGGTTCTTGCACACCTTCTGTTGCCATGGGCGTGGTCTTATTGATGTTGGCACTGTCCTGTGCCTCTTGTGCAGAAGCAACAGTAGTGTCAGCCACAGAACCCATATGGACAATCTCTGTTGAGATGTCCACCTCCTGATTGAGGTTGGGAGTGTCCTCAATGGGTGCCCTTTGTATATTCTGTGCAGAAGTGTCCTCCTGCACAGGGTTATTTGGCTCTTGTATGAGGGCTGAGGAGGAAGGAGCTCCTGGTCCTCTTTCCCTTTTGTACAGTTTGAGTGGGGATGTAGGCTGAGCAACAGGAACAGAAGGCATTTGAGTATCATGAGGAGTGGGTTGGGGTCCTGGGGGTGAAGCAGTAATGTTAGGCTGAGCCTGCTCAGGACCCTCTCCTCTGTTTCTTGGAATGATGCCCATCATTGCAGAAGGCAATGGAACATCAACAGTCAAAACATTGGCACTTTGTTTTAGAAGAGGTTTTATTGAAGGTAAAGAGTGCCTATGGGAAACATGAATCCTTTTATGTACATTGAAATTACTGCAAGTTCTTGCAATAATTTCAGCCAAAAATCGAGGATACATCAAAAATTTCCCATGTTTTAGGGCATGATGCCTTAGCATCCCCTGAAAAATCATATTCGAAAAATTGAACTGTTGGCCAGTTGATAAACACACTAAGGCAGTGGCTATGTTTGATGAAAATTCCGACCAACTAGTTCTTTTTGGGCTTATACATTGCTGAATAATATGTACAAGATATTTCCACTTATGGGCAAAATTTGTTTTAAAGAAAGTAAAAGATTCAGCGAAACCCCTATATCCAATGGCATGAAGACCATTATGTAAAGCAGCAAGAGATAGGTCTGATATACCTGAGGCATCTTGAAGATGCAGATGTTGGCGAATGATCTCCTCAGTGATAGAGACAGTGTTGCCATCAATTTTGGATATCAGGGATGTGACTCCATTAACGGTTTTGACTGAGGCAGATTTCCAGAACTGTTCTATATGAGATATGTAGATAGTGGATTGATGGTAAGGGCATGATGGATATGGGAACTTCGAAGGAAGTCCATCATGTCATGGAATGGTTCAAGATCAGCGTGTTTGAGAGAGTAGGGTAAACAGTTGTGTTCTTTGACGAACTCCATTGATGAACGAAGAATTTAGGGTTTTAGTGATGTGCGTGGGAATTGTTTAGAGAATCGAAGAAGGGTTCTGGAAGATATTTTGCAACTGGTAGTTACAATGGAACGAAACTGGAATCTTTAAAGGTTTTGAAAAATATCTAAACTCGCGCACACATTTATGGAAATGACCATATTATCCTGCACACTTTGACAGATCAAGTGAAACAACTAACAGTCCGAGAAAATGAACTAGCAGCTTGAGAAAATACTCAAGCTGTTAGTTGAAAATTAGACGACTGCTAATGAAACAGTGACTCCCCCTTAATCAAGCATATGTATAAAGAAGAACAAATTAATCCATATTAACCATACCAATATTTGATACTAGGAAGGTGAATCTTCCTACATCAAATGGTTTTGTAAATAGATCAGCTAACTGATCATCAGTATGAATTTTGGTAACTTGGATTAATTTCTTCTCATTGCAGTCCCGTATAAAATGAAATCTAATTTCTATATGCTTGGTTTTGGGAAATTTCACTGGATTTTGTACAATGCTAATTGCACTTGAATTGTCAATATAAATGGGAGTGGATAGGAAATTCATACCATAGTCTCTCAGTTGATTTTGAATCCACATCACTTGGGAGCACCAACTTGCAGCTGCTACGTATTCTGCTTCAGTAGATGAAGTGGAGACAGTCGTTTGCTTTTTGCACTACCAAGAGACCAATCTTGTTCCCAAGTATTGACATCCACCAGTTGTGAATTTTTTGTCAATGTTGCATCCTCCATAATCACTGTCCGAAGAGGCTGTTAGTTCAAGAGGAGAGTCTTTAGGATACCAGAGGCCTAAATGTGGTTGGCCTTTGAGATATCTAAAGATTCTCTTAACAGCAACCAAATGGGAGTCCTTTGGAGAACATTGAAACCTAGCACACACACAAACAGCAAACATAATATCAGGTCTAGAAGATGTTAGATACATAAGAGATCCTATAAGAGATCTGTATAGATGAATGTCCACATCTATTCCATCTTTGTCTGTATGGAGCTGCTTGTGAGGATCCATAGGAGTACTTGCAACTTTGGTATCTTGATACCCAAACTTTTCCAGTATGTCTTTAACATACTTTGATTGACTTATGAAGAGACCTGTGGGCTTCTGCTTGACCTGCAATCCTAGAAAGAAGGTGAGTTCTCCCATTGAGCTCATTTGAAACTTTTTGTGCATTCAAGCCTCAAACTCTTTGCACAGACTGTCATTGGCTGATCCAAAGATGATATCATCAACATATATTTGTACAAGCAGAATCTCAGATTTGATGGACTTTGTGAATAATGTTTTGTCCATAGTGCCTCTCTTGAACCCATTTTGTAGAAGGTATGATGACTGAGTGTCATACCATGCTCTAGGAGCTTGATGGAGTCCATAGAGAGCCTTATCTAGCTTGTAGACTCTGTCTGGATACTTGTAGTCCTCAAAACCAGGAGGCTGACACACATAGACCTCCTCTTCAATTGTGCCATATAGAAAAGCAGACTTCACATCCATTTGATACACTTTAAAACCTTTGAAGCTAGCATAAGCTAAGAACAGTCTGATCGCTTCAATTCTTGCCACTGGAGCAAATACATCATCATAATCTATGCCTTCCTCTTGAGTGTACCCTTGTGCTACTAGTCTTGCTTTGTTCTTGATGACTATCCCTTTCTCATCCTTCTTGTTTCTGAACACCCATCTTGTACCAATGGCTCTATTTCCTTTAGGAAGATCAACAAGTGTCTATACATTCTGAATCTTGAATTGTAGTAGCTCTTCCTGCATTGCCTCAATCCAGGATGAATCTTTCATAGCTTCTGATGCCTTTTTAGGTTATAGCTGAGACATGAAACAGGCATGTTCAAAAGCAGCTAGACTAAATTCAGGAACTGCTTGTTCAGCAGCAGCAGTCTCATTTTGAACCATTGTCCTTGTTTGCACAGGTGTACGTGGATCACCCATTATTTGATTGAGAGGATGATACTTGTGAACCCTGAGTGTAGGCTCTCTATCTGTCTGAAAAGAGGATCCAAGATTTGAGCATTCAGAACCCCTGGAGGATCACAAGACAAAAGTGGTATATTTGTATACTCATCCCAATTATTTGAATCTGCAGCAGTTTGAAACTTTGTGCCAGCAGCTTGATCATTTGTGCTACCAGCATGAGAATTTGCATTGACAGCTTCAATCCTGTGTTCATCAGCTTCTGCAATATACTCAACAAAGCTTAGAGAATTTGTTAGTGAATCTAAATCAAACAACCAATCAGGACCAGTGCCTTTTACATTTGCAGTATTTTCATTAAATTCAACATTGGCACTTTCTTCAATGGTTTTAGACACACTCTTATACACTCTATAGGCTTTGCTTTGATTTAAGTATCCTACAAAGAAACCTTCTTCAGCCTTACTGTCAAACTTCCCTAAGTGAGTCTTAGTATGAAGAATGGTACATGGACAGCCAAAAGACTTGAAAAAGGCTATTAAGGGTATTCTATTATGGAATAACTCATAAGGAGTTTTTCCTTGTGATTGAACAATCTGAACCCTATTTAGAACATAACAGGCTGTATTGACTGCTTCTGCCCAAAAGGTCATTGGTAGTTTTGAATCACCTAGCATGGTTCTAGCAGCCTCAATTAATGTTCTGTTCTTTCTTTCAGCTACACCATTTTGCTGAGGTGTTCTTGGTGCACTATATTGCCTAGCAATTCCTTTTGACTTACAAAAACTGTTTAGAATATGATTTTTAAACTCAGTTCCATTGTCTGACCTTATCACCTTGACTTTTGAGTTGGATTGGTTTTCTATCTTAAGAATAAATGACTTAACTAGCTCAGCAGTTTCATCTTTAGACCTAAGAAAGTAAACCCAAGTAAATCTGGTGAAATCATCAAACAATGACTAAACAGTAAGCCCTTTTATTCAAACTCAAAACAGATGTTGGACCAAATAGATCCATATGAATCAGATGAAGAGCAGATGAGATTGAATTTACTTCTTTGGCCTTATGAGAAGTTTTGTGTTGCTTGCCTTTAAGACATGCTACACGATGATCATCACATATGAACTCCTTTTGTGTTAAACCTCTTACCAGGTTCTTTTTGACTAAAACATTCATGGATTTGAAGTTCATGTGACACATCCTTCTGTGCCAAAGAGCAGACTCATTGGATGATGCTTTGGATATCAAACAGCTTAAAGTACTTGATTTGGATAAAAGTTCTGTGTCCAAACAATACACATTGTCCTTTCTTGGTGTTCTTAGTAAAACAAGATTTTCAGGAATTTTAAAATCTTTTGAAAGGACAATGCACTCAGAATCTGTAAACAAAACAATATTTTGTTTGTCACAGATTTGAGACACACTCAATAAGTTATACTTAAGCTGTTCAACATACAAAACATCATTGAAAAAATGTTGCCTGCATTAACAGTACCTTTAACCTTACCTCCTTTGGAATTGCCTCCAAATGCAACAAATCCTCCTTCAAAGCCTTTGAAATTTGACAAGCACTCAGAATTGCCTGTCATGTGCCTAGAGCATCCACTGTCCAAATGCCATCTTGTTTTATGAGGTGACCTGTGGTTGCTCTGCACAAATAAAAGCTTAGTTAGTAGTGGAGTAAACCCAAACCAAGTTGGTTTTGGGTTGTCCTTGTGCATTAACATAACTAAATACTGTCTTTGATTTCTTATACTTAGTAAGATCCACTGATGGATATTGTGGAGAGTACTTAGTTATCACATGAGGTATCCAGGTATTTTGTCCATCCTTTTCAATA
Source organism: Centrapalus pauciflorus (assembly GCA_020465985.1). Classification (NCBI taxonomy): domain Eukaryota; kingdom Viridiplantae; phylum Streptophyta; class Magnoliopsida; order Asterales; family Asteraceae; genus Centrapalus; species Centrapalus pauciflorus. The sequence goes on along the minus strand of JAANYP010002793.1, from coordinate 68,595 downwards.
ACAGTCTCAGATGATCCATTACCAGTCCCAACTTTGAGCCTAACAGTCTGAACCGAGTCTGCAGTGCTAACAGCTTGAGAATTTGCACTAGCAGTCTCAACTTTAGACTTGGCAGTTTCAACATTTGTATCAACAGGTTCACCTGAGTTTTTACCTTTAACACACCATATTTTTTTAAAATTTAATTTTGGTTTAGCTAAAACTTGTTTTTGGTGTGTGGACTGTTTCTTATTAACTTTTGAGAACCTGTGATCAACTGTTTTCTTTGGAACTGATGCAGTCTGTTTTTCAACAGATGGTTTATAAAACAATCTCTGGCCAAGTGATTTTTCCTGCCACAATGGAAGCATTTTTTGACTGTTTGGATTGGAGAACCAGTTTTATTAGACAGTATCTGGTTCTTGTTCCTCTGATTTCCCCTTACCTGCTGTTGTTTGGGAAACTTTTGGACACCATGCTTTTGGCATGTGCAGACTGGAACATTTTTACACTTTTTATTATTCTTTGAAGAAGATGCAGTGTTACAGTTATAAGGTACAGAAACCTGTGGAGCAGCATTGCATACACTCATCTTCTCCTTTCCTTTCTTATTGGGAATTTGGATTTCTATAGGTGCACTCATTGTTTTGTGTTCTTTCTCAACTGCTGTGCACTCACAGTCTCTATTTTGAATCTGATCTTCTTTAGATTCAGGATTGTTATCAAGGATAGGATCTAAAGTAGTCATAGACTCATCTAGTGGTTCATTAACAAGCCTATCAGCAACCTCACTCATTGGATGAATGTATTTGTTGTTGTATGGAGGTGGAGTAGCTCTGTAGCCTATACCTTCTTTGGGATTGAGCTGAGTTTTTACCCTATCTTTAAATTGGACTTCCATTAGGTGTTCCAGCTTTTGATTTGCCAATTTGAAGTTACCTAGATCTATATTGACAGATTCTAGTTTCTTATTAGCCTCTAACACCTTTTGTTCAGTCTCTTCTAATTTTTTATTTAGGGATTCTATTTTCTTATTTAGCTCCTTTTTCTCCCACTCATGATATGTTCTATCATGTCCCATTTGAATCTCATTATCCTTATAGTCATTTATCTATTTTTCAAGATCTTCTATGGACTGCATGTATTCATATCTCCTTTCTTCCATCTTAGTTAGAGTTTTACACATGCTCTCATTATGATCTCTGTACTTTTTAACCATATTTTTGCATGTTTGAGAGCAAAGTTTAGAATTTACCTCAGATGGTAATTCAGTGGAGGAGACATTTGATGTTTCTGCCATTAGAGCTTGATTTTAAAACTCTTCCTCTGTCTGATCACTCCGGTCAAACACATTGTCTTCTTGAGAGACAAGTGCTTGTGATGATGAAGCCTGATTAGTCTACTGAGGCCTTGATGACTGTTGACCTTGAGATCTGCATTCTCTAGCAAAGTGACCAAGTTTGTGACATTTAAAACACTCAACTTTTGACTTATCAAAAGCTGGTTTGCCTTCTGCTCTGGCTGGAAAGGTGGTTCTGCCAGTTTTTTTCAGAAACCTTTTGGCCCTCATGGTCAACATTGCATGTTGCTATTTCAGATCCATCTCTTCTAGATCATCTGGATGAATCTGTTCTAGATCTTCAGCATTTAGAGCAAACAGTCCATCATTAGCAACAAAAGCCTCATTGTGAGCTTCAGTAGAGTTACCATCACCACCTGAAAAGGAATCACTGCAATTAGATTTTTCAGATGACAGAAGAGCAGTATTATGATTATAAGAAAGAGATTTCTTTTTACTGTCAATCTCAGTCTCAAACACTCTCAGACTGTTGTACAGATCATCCAGTTCTATTTCATCAAGAGTGTCTTTTGTTCTCCATTGAGCAGCATAAACTGTCCATTCTTCTCCAAGAGATCTAAGAAACTTTCTGTTGACCTCATCTTGATCCAGGCTAACTTTTGCACTTTCCAATTCACTTATCAGTTTGTTGAACCTGTCAAAGATTTGAGTAAGGTTTTCATTCTTGCCACCGGAAAAGTTCTCATACTGCTGTTTCAAAAGATCTTTTTGATTTCTCTTGGTACTAGCATTACCAGCAAATCTTTTCTCTAAAGCAATCCAAAGAGAATGAGCAGTATAAAACTTTTTGAACTGATGTTGATAAGCATTAGGAATGGCTATTTGTAGAAGTGTAAGAGCTTTCACTTCATTCATTCTAGCCTTTCTTTCAAGTTCAGTTTTTGGAGGAGTTTTGATGGGTTTGCCCTCAGCATCAAGTTCAGGATCAACTGCAGGAGGAAATTCAACAGCTTCCCATATGGCATAATCAATGAATTGAATATGCTGTTGAATCCTGAGTTTCCACATCTCAAACTCAGTGGGCTTGAGCATAGGCACTTTGAGTCCTTGCCCAGATCCACTACTGCTATTATCAAATTCCATTGCAGAAAATAAAAATTGTTTAAAGAAAGCTTTCGACTTTGAAAAACAAAGAACGACCTAGCTCTGATACCACTTGTCAGGATCTGAACTTAACTACCTAAGATTAACTGATTTGAATTGATCAGAGTGTAAACCAATAATCTTGTATTAAATCAAAGTCTAACTAAGAAGTTTGCGGAATAACACTTAATTACTTTAGTAAAAGCTTTCAGAATCCATAACAGATAAACATTAATGAATAAACAAAATTGCTTGTATTGCTGAACTTGAATGATTACAATCACCTCTAATCTGTTTGATTAGACGAAGAACACAAATTGATCTTAGGGTTTTACAACCTTAGAGGCTTATGAAAACTTAAACAAAAAGCATTTACAAACTTAAGTGTGCAAAAACTTGATTACAATAGAAAAACCTATTCTATGTATTTATAATGCTTTTTGATTTGTTTCCTTGAAGGACTCTGACTTCTCAGATAGTAGATATGCTGGAATCTTCGTGTAAATATCTTTTCCTGAATATCAGCACTTTCTGTTTATGAAACTGTTGAGCAGCTTGAATCACTTAGCAGCTTGAGCAGAGCAGCTTGAGTGAAATTACTCTAGCAGCATGAACTTTTATACTAGCAGCTTGAACTTCTTCAACTAACAGCATGAACTTTGTACTTACATAGAAATTCTACTAACAGTCTGAGAAGTCCAACTAATAGTTTGAACAACTTAGAATATTTCCCAACACCTACAGATCATGCAAGAAAGATTCATAAAATAACACCTCTTGATTTTCAAGGTTTCTTTGTGAAATAGGCAGTCATGCCTGAATCTTTTGTGAAAATCGATAATAGTGTTAGTGTGCCTGGAAGGGATGTTGTTAGTAATACTTTGAAATACTCTTTCTTCAATCTGTTTCAATTATGTCAAAAAATCTTTCGGCGTGCTGTTCCTGAAATGACTAAGTTTTTACCTGATCCTAAAAAACGGAAACACCGCCAATCTAAGAAAACAAAAGTGCATGCCTCATCACCGCCTGACAAATTGGAAAAACCATCGCTAAAGGCCAAGCCTAAGGCATTTCCACAGTCACCCAAGCCAAAGTTTGTTCCATTACCTAAGGCTGTTTCAAAACCAGTTGGACCCGTATACAAATGCGTGCCAAAAGGTTTGGCATCTAAACCTGTGTCAAATGTTAAAAGGATTCCTACTGTTGTGTTGTTACTTGAGGATGGAAATCCAAAATCTAACAAGAGAGGACCTGTTTTTTGATGGGTACCAAAAGTGGTTTAATTTTATGCAGATGGTTTTCAGATCAGTTCTGTAAGATCCGGCACTAAACCATGTTAGAAAGTTATAACCTAATCAGTGATCATTAACAATTAATCAAGGTGATTAACAAAGTTCATTAAGAAATTCAAGTCAATTAGAAACATTTTCATCGTTGCGATGAATCGACAAATTAATTAATCCAATCGATTTACGATATGATGGATTAATCCAACTAAGTACATAATTAAATTAAGATTAGCGACACTAATAATGCATTAATACACTTACTTAACATAGTTATGCAAGACTAAAATAATTCAATAAACTAATGCATTTATAAGTATTTATGAATTTACATAAAAAGGGAAATACAAGAATACATTCTAAATACTTTTATACAAAAAAATAAAAATAAAAATACAACATAAATACATCATAATGGCTGACCCTCTAGCTAGTACAAACTAGCTTTTGACTTCAATTTTATAATACAAAACTTCATACACAATCACAATCACATCTTCTCCTTTCATTTCATCCAAGATCTTACTCCACCTTCACATCCTTGCGTCTTTTCAAGACCAAACTTTCTCTATAAATAGAGAGATCATTTCTCATTCATCCTCACAGCTTTGCAAGAGCAAAACCTCTCATTCTCTCTCAAAAAAATCAGCCATAGCCACACACACACACACACAACCAAAGTTGTTTTCTTTCTTTATTCTTCAAGAATTCAAGCTTTTCAAGAGTTTCTTTGGTGCAACTAGTTCAAGAACAACTCTTCTACTCATTTTAATACTTCTAACACATCAAAGTAAGTAAATACTAACTTATTATTTCTTATATTTATGTTTATATAAGTCTTGCATAATATATATAATCACCAACAATAACAAGTTCATAAAAACTCAAGTTTATAAATCACTAGTTTTGTTTTAAGTTTGTTTTCTTTCAAATGTGTTTATAAATATATAAACACATTATGTAAGTATAAATATTATGAAAATAAGTTATATAAATGTGTTTCATAACCTTTTATACATGTGACTTTTGAATAAACAACAAGAATCACAAGTTGTTTCAAGTTTATGAAATCTGGATTTTCGGCAGAAATATTACGTCGACTTTGAAAAATCATAACTAATTCATAACTTAGCGAAATGAGTTGATTCTTGTTTCAAAAGTTAGATCTACGTCTTAACTAAATATATGGAGGTTTTCATAATTTAATATGGAGTTTAGAACCCCCAAATATTATTTGGGAATCCGAAAGTTTAACAGCTCAAAAATGGCCAACATAGGGTTTTTAACGAACCTTTTTCCTAACCTAAACACCTCGAAAAATGGCCGTTCTTAACTTGAAAAATTTTGTGTATATAGTAGTTTTATGAATATGAAAACCAAAGCCCAAATCGTTTTGAAGCTTGGTCAAAAACAGCCTCAAAGTAGGCCGAAAAACCTTTAAAAAGCTGGAAAATTATATATATATATATATATATATATATATATATATATATATATATATATATATATATATATATATATATATATATAAACTTGACGTTTTAAGTAGGATTATGGGTTTATTGATAAACTTGTAAAGTTGGGTGATTTAAAACATAAAAACCTTTATACATACATATTATCATATATATAGGGGAGTTATTAAGTCCCTCATATCATCTAGGACTCGGTTAAACACCTCAAGTCTCATCTCAAGTCATCAACAAAATCTACGTTTTTACGTTCGTTTTGCCATCAATTTCCGGTGAGTCTTCATAGCCCCTATTTTCACACTGTTATGTTTTGGGGTAGAAATACTTGCTACTTCATTTCTATTATGTATTGCACATGTGGTTCCATCAGCCCTCAGATCATGAATCGTTAGTTACATTTTATGTAAGCGCAAATATATTATGGATAGATCTATCGGGATTAATGTCCTCCCACCTAGGTTGGTCACTCCAACTGCTAAGAGGTGCATATATATTTAACATTACGGTATTACATTGGGGAATACTGCACAGGGAAAACTCATAATTAAGTTTCGGTTGCATGATGGTTTTATGTAATACATAACATGGAATTTATGTTTTATAAATTCAAACTCAACTATTGATGTCCATACAAGTCATCTTTACGTGTAAACCTATGAAGTCACCAACAATTTTGTTGACGTATTTTAGCGTGTATTTTCAGGTAATTAAGGCACGAGCACTGCATCGGAAGCATTCCAAGGCTTCCGTTCATTTTGGAGTCGCATCATTTTCAAAACTCGGAGATTTATTTGCATCATTTTTGATAGTTTAATTATGTATTTAAATATCTATAACTTGCGAACTACTCTTTATTTTATTCGGGCTATGTAAAAAAATTTCATATTTTGAAGTTATATTAATGTATTTTGAAAAACGTCCATTTAGTGGTCGTTCACTTGATTATGACTATGCTTCTGCGACGTCATGCCTAGTTGCCAACCGGGGTAACGGGGTATCACAGATTGGTATCAGAGCCATAGTTATAGTGAACTATGTTGCATTAGTACCCTAGACTATAACTACACTTAGGTCTTACAAAATTTTAGAAAATACGTTGTAAATAACTAATGACTATCAATGGACCTTGATGACAGAAACATGTCAAACAACACAATCATCATCCTGTCTGACTCCGAAGATAAGTACACCCCTTAGAAGAGGACCCATCCGAGGAAGAGGACCCATCAGAGGAGGACCCATCCGAGGAAGGGAACCCATCAGAGGACCCAACCGGAAGTTTCCTATGAGTAATATGTCATCGACATACAATACCAGGAAGACTACAATGCTCCCACTAACATTGACATATATGCAGGACTCATCTTCGCTTCTAGAAAATCCAAACTCTGTGATTTTCTCATGAAAGCAAAGATTCCAGCTTCGAGAAGCTTGCTTAAGTCCATAAATGGACTTCTGAAGCTTACACAGTTTCTTAGGATACTTTGAGTCTACAAAACATTTGGGTTGTGTCATAAACACATCCTCTGTCAGTTTCCCGTTTAGGAAAGCAGTTTTGACATCCATCTGCCAAATATCATAGTCATGAAATTATTGGTGCACCCTGTGTGACGATAGCCTTCTAGGTTTAGATAGTCTTTTGTAATAGATCAGGATTTGCAAATACAAATGTATATATTTGTTTGATCTTGTTTATGTATGATGTTTACATTTGCATGATAAGTTCAAAGATAAGTTCTAGAACAAGTTCAAAGATAAGTTAAAGAACAAGTTCAAAGATAAGTTCTAGAACAAGTTCAAAAATAAGTTCAAGAATAAGTTCAAAGGCAAGGGTTTGAACTTAGTGAAGCTAAGTTCGAATAGTAGTGGACAAGTTCGTGGGCTTGGGCCTAAACGAACTTGTTTAAGTCAAGTTCGAACTTAATCTCTATAATTAAGAGTTAATCCATTTGAATTAAGGACTTTTGTAGAAATTAACATAGAGAGCTCGTATTAGTGCACGTACGACCTTGTGGGATTTCAGAAAGTCGTTTTGAAGAAATACACGTGTCGGATACGTTCGTCGTATCAGCTATCATTGTGTTCGTCTCCGGGTTTCCGTGTGTGATCGATCCATGCTACAGGTGACCTTACAGAAATGCAGCTATGGCTAGCACTATCTTGATAGACTTAATCTTAGTTACTGGTAAGAAGGTTTCCTCATAGTCAATCTCGTAGGTTTGAGTATAGCCCTTTGCCACCAGTCTGGCTTTGTAAGTGTGCACTTTCTTGTTCATATCCGATTCTTCCTGAATATGCACTTACAACCCACCATCTTCAGACCGGGTGTGGGATCAACCAAGTTCCAGACTTGGTTGCCATACATGAATTCAATCTTGCTATCCATAGTGTCCTTCCACTTGGCTGCCTTAGGGCCTGCCATCGCTTCCCGGTAGTTAGCTGGTTCGTTTAAGTCGACTAGTGTACTGTCACTACTCATATCATCCTGTTCAATATTGAAACCATAGTAGAACTCAGGAGGATTGCTAACTCTACTGGATTTGCGCAATGGTAAGGATATGTCGTTAGGTTCAACAGACATCTCAGCCTCACGTTGATGGTCAGTGTTTGTAGTTGGTTCTTCATCGGTAGAATCTTGAATCTCCCACTGTCCTCTTTAGACATTATTTCCCTCTCGAGGAACACTCCTCTTCGAGATACAAACACTACATTTTCATGTGGTCTGTAAAACAAATATCCAAAAGAGTCTTGTGGGTAACCGACGAACAGACACTTCTCAGATCTTTGTGCGAGCTTGTCAGGAGTTTCTCGTCTAACGAAAACCTCACAACCCCAGATTTTGATGTGACTAAGGGATGGGCGTTTTCCCTTCCACATCTCGTACGGTGTCTTTGAAACCTTCTTAGTGGGTACTAGATTTAGGATATGTGCCGATGTTTCTACTACATAACCCTAAAAACTTACCGGAAGTGTTGCTCGACTCATCATAGATCGGACCATGTCTAACAAGGTCCTGTTTCTCCTCTCCACAACTCCATTGAGTTGTGGTGTTCTAGGGGGAGTTAACTGGGAAACTATTCCACAGCTTCTAATATGATCGAGAAACTCGATACAAAGGTACTCTCCTCCCCTGTCGGAGCGGAGAACCTTTATCTTTCTGCCCAGTTGATTCTCCACTTCACTTTGATATCTTTTGAATGTCTCAAAAGTGTCGGACTTATGTTTAATCAGACAAACATATCCAAATCTACTATAGTCATCTGTAAAGGTGACATAGTACCGATTTTCCACTTTTGTAGCACATCGGAATGGCCCACATACATCGGTGTGGACCAAGTCCAATAGTCCTTCATGTCTTTCACATGTTCCTGTGAATAGTGATTTTGTCATCTTGCCTAGTAAACAAGATTCGCATACATCATCCGATTTTAGGTCGAATGATTCCAACACTCCATCCTTTTGGAGTTGGTCGATACGTTTCTTGTTAACGTGCCCAAGACGACAGTGCCACAATTTGGACTTATCAATTTCGTTAGAATCAACATTAAATAATAAATTGTTATCACACTCAACAGTTTCATATATGCCATTATAAGGTCAAGCTTTGAATATAAAAACATCTTTCAAATAAACCAAAATACTTCCATTATTATTATCAATGCTAAAAGTGTGTCCATCCTTATACATGGAAAATAGAGAAATGATGTTCCAATTCATATCGGGTGAATAACAACACTTATTTAAACTAATCTTTACTCCTGATCTAAGCACGAGCTGGAACCTTCTGACTTTCTTCACAGGCATGATCTTTCGATTTCCCATGATTAGGTTCAGCTCCCCTTGCTTCAGACGTCTACTTTTCCTTAGTCCCTGCAATACAGAGCAAATGTGAGTACCACATCCTGTATCAAGAACCCATGAATTAGAGAAGTGTTATGGAGTTCGATCATGAACATACCTGAAGTGCTAGCCTTTTTGACGTTATCGTCCTTAAGGTCCTTCAGATATGCTAGGAAACTTTGCTTCCAGTAAAAGCATACTACTTCCTTCAGGTCTTTTACAGGCACAATTCCGGACTCTGTTTTCCCTTGAGACCCTTTCTTGGACTTTCCTTTTGGGGCCTTCTAGGACGACTTCCGTTTCTTTGAAGCCTTAGCGATAGTCAGCACAGGGCCACAGGGGTCTCATATTTCTTGATGCCCTGTTCAGCGGTTCGGAGCAGATTATGCAGTTCCATAAATGGACGTCTCCTTTAGACTCATATTCATTTGATAGGAGAGTACGAACTGATTATAGATAGCGGGCAATCCAGAAATAATGATATTGGTGGAAAATTCAGAGTCGAACACCATATTGAGTGCCTCCAGCCTATCAAAGTACTCCTTCATCTCAAGGACGAAAGTACAGATAGACGCTCCAGGTTTTGGCTTGCAGGCCATGAGGGATCTTACCACATCAAGGCGCTCTTTTCTCACCTTATCCTCGAACATCTCCTTAAGCTGCTGATTCATCTCAAAGGCCCATGTATTCTCAAAGGCTTTAGTAAGCTCAGGAACGATGGATGACGCCATGATGCAGGACACTTTGTTCGCATCATCGTAATGCTTCTGGGTTCGTCAATTTCCTCCTGGGTGGGATTCTCACTCAGTGTGGAAATCTGTTCATCGAGAACATACTCTTTGTTCTCATACCTCAGCGTAAACCTATGGTATCTCATCCAGTCCACATAGTTCGTACCAAATAACTTTTCCCTACTCAGAACGGAAAGGAGTAAGAAGTTAGATGCGTGGTTGCGAGCAGGAGTGGGTGTACCATTAAAAGTAGACATCTGTGATATAAAATTTTACTTAGTATGAAGTATTCCTTAAACAATTTACCGAATTTGAATTAAGGCTAGGATCCATATTTTCGATTCGTTTTATGAAAAGGGTCGTCGTAATCACGACGCAAATTTATTTAGGTGGACAAAACTCTTGTCGATTTCAATCTCTATGAAATTCCTAGATCTTTTGAGATTCTATTAATCTTATCAATGGCATGTTAATCTCGGTTATGCTCATCAACTATTCGTGACTGGGTTGCCGAGGATCACGGACAAGATGGTGAATGTAACCATGCAAAACTGCGTAAGACCCGACACGGATCAGTCAAGGAATCACGAGTCCTACATCACCTCCTAATATGTCCTCACATTAGTGTGCCAGTAAACCACACACGCTCCACTAACAGTACATATAAGAGATGTGCATTTTTCATGGGTTAGCACACTAATTCACTTTTGATATATTTAAAACGGGATTTTCTTTTAGTACTTTAGATTATACTTTTAGTATGAACATCATCCTATCAAAAGTCCTCGGTAGCTCCGTTGAACGCACAGCGAAGCGGAGGAGGCAGCTCAACGCGAAGCTGTTAAAAACCTACTCCTTTAGGGAAGCAGAGCGACCCGCCTAATACCTCGTTTATAGTTCACTATGGGTGAGCCGATTTATCAATTGACTGAGGATGTAACTACATTTAAATGATATATATAATCAATAATACATATATAAATGTCTTTTAAATCTTTGGGGTTTAATTTTAAACATTTAAAATTAAGGGGTCTATTTTAAACATTTTAAAATACAAGGTATATTTTAAACAATTTAAAATATTAGGGTTTAAATTAATATTTATATTTATATATATTTTCGGTTTTAATAAATAGATTAAATAAGAAACTTTTAATTATTAACTATATATATTATATCCGAAACCTATATATATAACCATATAAATCCTCGAAATTTAAACCTAGGATAATACAAGTTTATCCTAATTAATTATAATTTTCTAAAATCTTTAGGATAAGCACTTAATTTAAATTAAGGCAACTTCTAGATGAATAGGATTTAGGAAAATCAAGCTTATCTTTAAGGCATGTTTATCTAAAATCCTAAAAATCAAATCCTTAATTAAATTAAAAAAATCCTAAAATTTAAAATAATAATTTATTTAATAATTCAGAATTATCCTTTTAAAAATTCTGAAATCTTTGAAAAATATTTGAAAAACAATTTTTTGTTTCAAAATTTAAATAATTAATTTAATATTAAAAACTATTTTAAAATAAAACTAATTATCCAAAATTCATACAATTTATAAAAATTTCAGATAAATGTATTAAAATAATTTTTGGATATTATTTGAACTTTTAAATATTAATTTTTAAATTTAAATAATTTAATTTAAAAACAAAACTCAATTAAAATTAAATAAAAAAATCCAAAATTATTAAATACAAATTTTCGAAATTACTAAACTAATTTTCAAAATTCATCTCTCAAAATTAGTGCAAAGCTCGTTAGGTTAACCTGGCTCTGATACCACTGATGGGTTTTTTATACCCTTGCTAGGTTAATTTAAAACTTTGCGGAAAATTAAATAACCTAACCATGCAAGAATGTAAAACCTTATAGGATCTAACCAAACAAGCTAAGCAACAAATTATAAAATAAAGAGATGAACAATAAAAACTAATCTTGAGAAAATTCGCAATTTTCTCCACGAAGAACGCTTCCACGAACAGCCTCTGAACCGGATGTCAAGCGTCTAAAGCAAATAGCCTCTAGTTGTTCACACCCAATTAACAAAAGAGAAAATAACTATAACTTTTCTAAGCTTAGATCTGAGAGTCCAAAAACTGGTATCCCTTGTGATCGTCAGATAACTTAGAATTAAATGATCGAGGAATGAAGCAGGCAGTGGCTCCCTATTTATAGAGTCTGAGAAACCCTAGAAATTCACCCCCAAACCTATGTTGGATGGGTTCAAGGGCCGACCTCCTTAACTAGGGTTAAGGGGTGCCTTGTTGACTATCAACTAATTGTAGTTTGGCCCCTGTACTTCCTTAATTAATTTTATTAGCTTCCGGTTAATTAGTTATTAATAAATTAACAAACTAACCCATTAATAAAATATAATCAATTATTTAGTTTCCAATTAATTTATTAGACATAAAAAATTAACAAACTAATTAACATTATATCTTCAAGTTAATTACCTTCTCTTTACTATTCATTGCATGCACCCAAAAAGGATCTAGCCTGATAACAATATAATTACAAATTAGTTGTGACTCGGACACTAATTCCAACAAGTACCACCCCCGAAATGAACTACAAAAGATGGAGTCCGGGTTCTGAAATTTGTCAATGAAGGAAACGGATGTTGCCGTGTACACTAACCGTTTCCACAAGTTAAGTTTACTGTGCCCACAAATGGTCACTCTGGAGTACAAGTGTATTGAGCGCTACATTCGGGGACTCACTCCTCAAATTCAAGGGAATGTCACCGCATCTAACCCAACTACAATTCAAGGAGCCATTCGGATGGCAAATAATTTAATGGATCAAGTGGCCAGGAGAATGGAGGCCAAGGCAGGGGAGAACAAAAGAAAATGGGAAGACACATCAGGGAAAGGTTCGGGCTCACAGTCCAAGAAACCCAAAACCATCAAAGCCTTTGTCGCCGGAACTAAGCCAAGGAAGGGCTATACCGGCAACAAACCATTGTGTAACCGATGCACCTACCATCTCGTAGGTTCCTGTCCAACCCCTTGCGGGAAATGTAAGAAGCTTGGTCATCTAACCCATGATTGTAAGTATAACGCCAACGGTAACAACAGCGGCACGCAAAGGAGCTGCTTCGAATGTGGGATAGCTGGGCACTTTAAGAAGGACTGTCCAAAGTTAAGAAACGGTGGTAGAGCTCAAGGGAGAGCCTTTGTGTTGGGAGCCGGTGATGCTCGTCAAGATCCAAACGTAGTAACCGGTACATTGCTTCTTAATGATATGTATACTTATGTGCTGTTTGATACTGGGCCTGATAGAAGCTTTATATCTGCTAAGTTTAGTGAATAATTGAATGCCACTCTTTCCCCATTAGACAATGCTTATGCCGTAGAATTAGCTGACGGAAAATTGATTGAAGCAAATAGTATAATTAAGGAGTGTAGACTAAAATTAGCAGATCATCCATTTAAGATAGACTTGATGCCTATCGAACTTGGAAGCGTCGATGTAGTTATTGGTATGGATTGGTTGTCAGACAACCATGCTGAAATCCTATGGGGTAAGAAGGTCGTAAGAATACCAATTAAGACAAAGAAAGTCCTAACAGTCCAAGGAGAAAGAAAGAATCGCCAGTTGAACGTCATCTCTGGTTTGAGAACGCTGAAGTGCCTTCGAAGAGGTTGTCAAGCGGTATTAGTTCAACTAGTGGAAAAGGAGTCGAAGGAGAAACGACTCAAAGAAATCCCGGTAGTTCGTGACTACCCAAAAGTCTTCCCTGAGGAATTGCCTGGACATCCACCAGCTAGGCAAGTAGAATTTCAGATTGACTTGGTGCCTGGAGCTGCACCTGTCGCACGAGCACCCTACTGATTGGCACCATCTGAGATGCAACAGTTATCCAATCAGCTACAAGAGCTATTGGATAAAGGATTCATCTGACCAAGTTCCTCACATTGAGGAGCTCCGGTCTTATTTGTAACGAAGAAGGACAGATCTTTTAGGATGTGCATCGATTACCGAGAGCTGAACAAGTTAACGATCAAAAACCGATACCCTCTCCCCAGAATCGACGACCTATTCGATCAGCTGCAAGGATCCAATTACTACTCTAAGATTGATTTGTGGTCTGGATATCATCAAGTTAAAGTGCGGGAGGAGGATATTCCAAAAACAGCTTTCAGAACTCGTTATGGTCATTACGAGTTTCAGGTGATGCCATTTAGTTTGACCAACGCACCAGCAGTATTCATGGATCTAATGAATCGTGTATGCAAACCTTATCTAGACAAATTCGTTATTGTCTTCGTAGATGACATCCTTATCTATTCCAGAAGCAAGGAGGAGCATGAGCAGCATCTGAAGTTGATTTTGGAGCTTCTAGAGAAAGAACAACTATACGCCAAATTTTCCAACTGTGAATTTTGGCTGCGAGAAGTAAAATTCCTTCGCATGTGAACAATAGCCAGGGAATACAAGTGGACCCATAGAAAATCGAGGCCATTAAGAACCAAGCAACTCCTAGAACTCCCACAGAAATACGTCAGTTCTTAGGTCTTGCCGGTTATTATTAGCGATTTATTGGAAACTTCTCGAAGATAGCTGGTTCCCCAACAGAATTGACTCGAAAAGATGTGAAGTACAACTGGGGTGAAGATCAAGAAACTGCATTCCGACTATTAAAGCAAAGGTTGTGTAGTGCACCTATTCTATTCTTACCGGAAGGAACAAAAGATTTTGTGGTTTACTGCGATGCCTCACACAATGGATTGTGTTGTGTGTTAATGAAAAGAGACAGGGTTATCTCTTATGCATCACGACAACTTAAAGTTCATGAGGTAAACTACATGACTCACGACCTAGAACTTGGAGCTGTGGTATTTGCTCTTAAGATATGGAGGCACTACCTTTACGGTACTAAGTGCACAGTGTTTACAGACCACAAGAGCCTTCAACATATTCTGAACTAGAAGGAGTTAAACATGAGGCAACGACGCTGGGTTGAGCTGCTTATCGATTACGACTGCGAGATCCGTTATCATCCGGGCAAGGCAAACGTTGTAGCTAATGCCTTAAGCCGAAAGGAACGGGTTAAGCCCTTGAGAGTCCGAGCTTTGGTCATGACTATACAGTCAAACCTAAACTCTCAAATCCGCAAGGCACATTAGGAAGCTGTCAAGGAGGGAAACCTGCTGGATGAAGCCTTGAGAGGAATGGATAAACAGTTTGAAATGAAGACCGATGGATGCCAGTACTTCATGAACAGAATTTTGCTACCAAAATTCGGAGGGTTGAGGAAACTGGTCATGGATGAAGGACATAAGACAAGATATGCTATTCACTCAGGATCAGATAAGATGTATCATGACCTGAAGGAAATGTATTGGTGGCCAAACATGAAGGCTAACATTGCTGCATATGTCAGCAAGTTAAGGCTCAGCACCAGAAGCCATCAGGACTGTTGGTTCAACCGGAAATACCCCAGTGGAATTGGGAGAAAATAACCATGGACTTCATCATAAAGTTGCCGAAAACTTCTGGTGGTTATGACACCATTTGGGTGATTGTCGACTCACAAAGACTGCGCATTCCCTGTCAATCAAGGAGACTAATAAGATGAATAAGTTAACCCGAATCTTACTTAAAGAAGTTGTCTGAACGCATGGAGTTCCCGTATCGATTATATCAGATAGAGACAGCTGGTTCACATCAAATTTTGGCAATCATTACAAGAGGCTTTAGGTACACGCTTAGATATGCGTACAGCTTACCATCCGCAAACTGACAGTCAAAGTGAAAGGACCATTTAGATGTTAGAGGATATGCTAAGGGCGTGTGTGATTGATTTTAGCAAAAGTTGGGACAGACATCTGTCATTAGTCAAGTTCTCCTACAACAATAGCTATCACACGAGCATTAAGGCTGCTCCGTTCGAGGCACTTTATGGGCGAAAGTGTCGATCACCGATTTGTTGGACGGAAGTAGGGGATAGTCAAATCATCAGTCCTGAGATCATTCACGAGACTAATGAAAAGATAATACAGAGTCGGAACCGATTAAAAATCACACGGGATGGGCAGAAAAGCTATGCAGATGTTAGACGGAAGGATTTGGAATTCCAGGAGGGAGATCAAGTAATGCTTAAAGTCTCGCCTTGGAAAGGCGTAATCCGTTTTGGGAAACGAGGAAAACTCAACCCTTGTTATATCGGACCATTCAAGATTTCCAAAAGAATTGGCCTGATAGCCTACCGACTCGATCTGCCCCTAGAGCTAAGTAATGTACATAATACCTTCCACGTATCCAACCTAAAGAAACGCTTGTCTGGCGAAACACTCGTCATACCCATGGACGAACTGGAGCTAGATGATAAGTTGAACTTCATTAAACAACCCGTAGAAATAATGGACCGAGAAGTCAAGAATCTAAAGTACAGCCGAATTCCAATAATAAAAGTCAGATGGAACTCTAAGCTAGGCCCTGAGTTTACATGGGAATGCGAAGATCAGTTTCGCGAAAAATACCCTCAGTTATTCTCAAATGCTCAATCAGTGGAGAATGCGATCTAATTTCGGGACGAAATTCCCTGAACAGGGGAGACTGTAACATCCGACACTAAACCAGGTTAGCAACCATGACTTAATTAGTATTTATTAGTGAGCTATAACCTAATCAGTGATCATTAACAATTAATCAAGGTGATTAACAAAGTTCATAAGGAAATTCAAGCCTATTAGAAACAATTAATCGGTGCGATGAATCGGCAAATTTATTAATCCGATCGATTTGCGAATAATTCAACTAAGTACATAATTAAACTAAGATTAATGACCCTAATCATGCATTAATACACTTACTTAAAATTAAATATACAAGACTAAAACAATTCATTAAACAAATGCATTCAAAAGTATTTATGAATTTACATAAAAAGTGAAATACAAGAATACATTCTAAATACATTTATACAAAAAAAAAATGAAAATACATGATAATATCTTCAACAATCCAGCCATAGCTAGTACATATTAGAGTTCGACTTTAATTTTATAATACAAAACTCCATACACAATCACTATCACATCTCTTTCTTTCAACTTCACCAAGATATGCACTCAACCTCCATCTTTTACCATCATTTCATCCACTTTTCTTCTCTATAAATAGAGAGTTATTTTCCTTCATTCCTTCACACCTTTGCAAGAGCAAAACCTCTCATTTTACTCTCTCAAAATCGTCCATAGCCACACACATAACCAAAGTTGTTTTCTTTCTTTATTAATCAAGAATTCAAGTTTTTCAAGAGTATTTTTGGTGCAACTAGTTCAAGAACAACTCTTCTACAAATTTTCATACCTCTAATACATCAAAGGAAGTAAATACTACCTTAGTAATTCTTATATTTATGTTAATATAAGTCTTGCATAATCACCAACAACAACAAGTTCATAAAAACTCAAGTTTATAAATCACTAGTTTTGTTTTATGTTTGTTTTCTTCAAATGTGTTTATAAATATATAAACACATTATGTAGGTATGAATATTATGAAAATAAGTTATATAAATGTGTTTCATAACCTTTTATACATGTGGTTTTTGAAATAACAACAAGAATCACAAGTTGTTTCAAGTTTATGAAATCCGGATTTTCTGCAGAAATGTTACGTTGACTTTGAAAAATCATAACTAATTCATAAGTTAATGAAATGAGTTAATTCTTGTTTCACAAGTTATATCTATATCTTCACTGAATATCTGGAGGTTTTCATAATTTAATATGGAGTTTAGAACCCCCAAATATTATTTGGGAATCCGAAAGTTTAACAGCTCAAAAATGACAAACATAAGGTTTTTAACAAGTCTTTTCCCTAATCTAAACAGCCTCAAAGTAAGCCGAAAAACCTTTAAAAAGCTGGAAAATTATATATATATAAACTTGACGTTTTAAGTGAGTTTTATTTATAAACTTGTTAAGTTGAGTGATTTAAAACATAAAAACCTTTATACAAACATATTATCATATATATATATATATATATATATATATATATATATATATATATATATATATATATATATATATATATATATATATATATATATATATATATATATATATATATATATATATATATATATATATATATGGGAGTTATTAAGTCCCTCATATCATCTAGGACTCGGTTAAACACCTCAAGTCTCATCCCAAGTGATCAACAAAATCTAAATTTTTAGGTTCGTTTTGCCATCAATTTCCGGTGAGTTTTCATAGCCCCTATTTTCACACTGTTATGTTTTGGGGTAGAAATACTCCTACGTTTTCATATGGACACAGAAACTACTTCATTTCTATTATGTATTACACATGTAGTTCCATCAGCTCTCAGATCAAGAACCGTTAGTTACATTTTTATGTAAGCACATATATATTATGCATAGATCTATCGGGATTAATGTCCCTCACCTAGGCTAGTCGCTCCAACTGCTAAGGGGTGCATATATATTTAACATTACGGTATTACATTGGGGAATACTGTACATGGCAAACTCATAATTAAATTTCGGTTACTTGATGGTTTTATGTAATACATAACATGGAATTTATGTTTTATAAATTCAAACTCAAGTATTGATGACCATACAAGTCATCTTTACATGTATACCTATGAACTCACGAACAATTTTTTGACGTATTTTAGCATGTATTTTCAGGTAATTAAGGCACGAGGCACTGCATCGGAAGCATTCCAAGGCTTCCGTTCATTTTGGAGTCGTTTCATTTTCAAAACTTGGAGATTTATTTGCATCATTTTTGATAGTTTAATTATGTATTTAAATCTCTGTAACTTGCGAACTACTCTTTATTTTATTCGGGCTATGTAAAACAATTTCATATTTTGAAGTTAGATTAATGTATTTTGAAAAATGTCCATATAGTGGTCTTTCACTTGATTATGACTATGTGTTAGGCACAAAAAGGCCTCAGTCAAACATGCTCTACATCTTAGGGGGAGATTTTTAATCAAACCTGTTTGATGCACTTGAAGGTATAATGTAAGGTCTGTTTATGCCTTATTGAAACCTGAGAAGTGATTTGCAATATCAGCCAAAGCTGTTTACCCTGTTGCATTCGTTGCAACAAAGGCAGATTGTCCAAGCTGTTCTGTCTGTTGAACAGGCTCGACATAAACTGTCTACGCCGCTCTGTTCTGTTGAGCAGCTTGGACAGATTCTAAGTGTTTTGTTCTTTGTGAACAGGCTAAACACTTCATGGAATATGTTTCCAAGTCATCATGTATTGTTTTTGGCTATTAGATCAGTTTACAAGTCGAAGACAAAGTGGAAAACAGAAACTGCAAAAGCCTGCGTACGCTGTTCAGTTACATGAAGACAAACAAATATTTGAAAAGGGTGACAGACCTTTTCTTATATCAAAATGGCCTTAGCAAAAGAAGAAAGATGCAAAGTTGACATTCCTTATTTGGTTAAAGCCTTATGCAACAGTGACAAAAAGAAAAAGACAAAGATTCTGCCACATGAAGACAAGTCTGCTTTATCAGAATGTGCAGAAAAGTAGTTTTGTCTTTTTGGAAAGACATCCCACTATCTCATCGTCCAATGAAGAAGCTTCACTGAGATTCTCAGTGAGAGTATAAAAGGAATCTTCTAAGGATTGTGATATATCCAAGAGTGTGAAATCAGATCGTGCATTAAAGTGTGTTTTTCATGCATGCAAGTCTGCTTGAATATAACAGTACGTGTGTCTAAGCTGTTCATACTCAAGCTGTCCATCTGTGTCATGTAAAATCAGTGAGTTCATCTAAGTGAGTGTATTCATTGTATCTAGTCTGAGTGTGTCTTAGATTAGTTGAAACAACTGTTGTATCTGTCATCTCAGCTTGAACCTTTCCGCAGTCAATCTTGTTTGTAATTAACATTTGTTAATAGTATACACAAACAAAAGAGTGTTGAATTTTAATTTGCTGTATTCACCCCCCTCTACAGTTTAGAATAATACTCTAGGGAAACCTTTTGGGACCTACAACTGGTATCAGAGCATATAGAGTGTGTGTCAACTGTAGATCTCTCATTCTCCCTACTTTCCCATGGACAACAGTGCTGCAAGTTCCTCCTCTTACTATGACAATGGTTCAATGGCCAAACCCCCCAAATTCAATCATCAAAACTTCTCTGGTTGGAAGTGCAGAGTGATGCTCTACTTAAAGAATCTGGATATACAACTGCCAGAGATAGTAATGGGAGGTCCCTATGTGCCAACTTCTGTTACTACTATCACTCCTGCTGTTGAAGGAGCTGCCCCTGAAATCAGGACCTTTGAGAAGGCCAAAGCTCAATGGTCTGATGAAGACAAAAGGCTTATTGCTCTTGATGAAAAAGCAAGGAATAACCTGGTCATTTCTCTTCCTAGTGATGTGTTCAAACAGGTTGAGAAGATAAAGACTGCAAAGGAGACGTGGGATACTTTGTGTACCGTCTATGATGGTCCCACAATCAAACTGAATAACAGGATCAACAATTTTGTTAGACAGTATGAACTCTTCTTTGCAAAACCAAAGGAGACACTCACAGAAACCTACACCAGGTTCACTGGTCTTATCAATGATCTCAAAGCTGTTGGGATCACAAAGGACAGCTTAACTCTGGTGAACAAATTCTTAGACATCCTGCCTGAAGAATGGAACTATTTTTCTACTATATTGAGAAATTCAGGTACCATCAAAGGTGTGGATCTTGTAAACTTGTATGGATCCCTACTGAATGATGAGTAGTCAAGGTAACAGAAAAGAAATGCATTGGAAATGTCTAAGAGAGGTGCTGCCTTTGTGGCCAGCGTGAGACAACCTGTTGGTCAGGTATATGATGTGTTCACACAACCTGATCAACAGGCTGATGATGAAAGGGAAGAGATGTCTGAAGAGGAAGACTGTGAAGATCTTGCTGAACTTGATGATGAGCAAATGATTGCAATGCTTGTCAAAAAGTTCAACAAGAAGACGTTTGGTGGAAGAATGCTGCAGAGGAACTCAAATGCTATAAAAAAGAAGGCATTTGATAAAACTAAGGTTGAGTGCTTTAAATGTGGCAAAACTGGTCACATAGATGCAGACTGTGTGTCTAAATCTGTTGGTCAGTCATCCAAACCATTCAAGACAAATGGGGATGGTGGCTACAGGGTTAAGTACCTTATGGCCATCGCTAAGCTGAAAAAGTTGGAAAACTCAGTGGCTTCCAACAAGTAAAAGGGACTCATGGCTGAGTCATGTGACTGGGAGGAATCTGACTCATCTTCAGATGAAGAAGAAAACAACTGTCTGATGGCCAACACTGATGTCCCATCAACCAGCAACTTCAAATAGGACGTGGCTGAAGCTGAAGCCTTCAGCAGCTTAGAGAACTGGAATCCCACAATGATGTACAAGGTACAAAACTTTATGGCTTAAAGTTCTGATGAAAAAGTAAAAATGTTTGAATACATGCTTATTGATTTAAAAGCTGCTGTTGAGAAGCACAATGTTTTACTGTCTGAAATCTCTAAGCTTAAAAATGATCTTGACATAAAATCCAGTTGACTGGACAGTTTCCATAAGTTGGAAACTGAGCTTGATGAATTAAAACACATGAACTCCATTTTACTAGAAGAAAAGAGAGAGACATAAATAAAACATGCAAAGCTTCAAAAGATAGTTGAGTTGGTGCCAATTCTTGGTGAAGAGTGCATTTTTGAATGGTAAGCTGCAAGAAGAAGTCTATGTCAAGCAGCCTCCAGCTTTTGAAAATGAACATCATCCAGGTTTTGTCTATAAGTTGGACAAAGCCCTCTATGGACTAAAACAAGCCCCTAGAGCCTGGTATGACACTCTTACTGATTTCCTTATGAGCAATGGTTATTCCAGAGGTAAAGTGGATACCACACTATTCATAAAGAAGGTGAAGTATGATATTATGCTTGTTCAAATTTATGTTGATGACATAATATTTGTATCTACTAAGGAGAAGTTATGCAAGAATTTTTCACCACTCATGAAATCTAAATATGAAATGAGTATGATGGGAGAACTTACTTTCTTTTTAGGATTACAGGTTAAACAAACCTCAAATGGAATTTTTATAACTCAAAGAAAGTTTACTTTAGATCTCTTGAAAAAGTTTAAATTTGATCAAAGTTCTCCTATCAAAACCCCAATGGCAACCAATGTAAAGTTGGATGCGGATGCCAGTGGCAAAGCTGTTTTAGTAACAGCTTACAGAGGCATGATTGGGAGCTTGCTATATTTAACTGCTAGTAGACCAGATATTATGTTTGCCACCTATTTATGTGCTAGGTTTCAAGTTGATCCTAAAGAATCACATCTAGCTGCTGTAAAAAGAATCTCCAGATACCTTAAGGGTACACCAGGTTTGGGTCTTTGGTATCCCAAAGACTCAAGCCTTGAGCTAATAGGATATTCAGATTCTGATTTTGCAGGCTGCAGGCTAGACAGAAAAAGCACAACAGGTGGATGTCAACTCCTTGGTGGTAAGTTGATAAGTTGGTGTAGCAAGAAGCAGAACTCAGTTTCTACTTCTACTGCTGAAGCTGAGTACTTTGTTGCTGGAAGCTGCTGTGGGCAGATTCTATGGATGCAGCATCAGCTTGAAGACTATGGACTTGTATATAAGAAGACTCTTATTCTGTGTGATAATACAAGTTCCATAGCTATCTCCAACAATCCATTATTTCATTCCAGAACAAAGCATATAGAGGTCAGACATCACTTCATCAGGGATCACATCCAGAATGGTAATGTGGAGGTAAGTTTTATTTCCACAGATGAACTGCTTGCAGACATCTTCACCAAGCCTCTTGATGAAAACATGTTTAATAATTTTGTCAGCAAACTGGGCATTTTAAATAAAAGTGACTAAGTGTCCTAAAAGTTCTAAGTTATTGTATGTCTCACACTGCTCAAGTTTTTCAGAACAACTTAGACAGAACATGTTATGCATGTTCTATACTTAGCCAATTTCTAAAAACCTGAACAACTTTAGTGTATAACAGGTTTGACAATATCAGTTTTCACCTCAAACCTGGTCTGTTGATCAAATCTCCAACCTGCTCACTCTCTTAATCTGTCATACAAGACATTGTCTTGTAACCTGGTCCGCTATTGAACATAACCTGTTCTTTCGTAGCTGAACAGGTTGGATGCACAGCTTGAAGAGTGAACAGCTTGTGATGACCCTGCTCATCACAGGTTTGAGCAACAGCTTAGACCATCAGTTTTAATTACTTTTCTTCACAATTAAGTTATTTAATTTCTGTTTTTATTTAACTTAATTACTGCGGATAATGTGAGTTAACGTGTGTTAGTGACTAAAAAGGGCTCGAGTGGTCTGACAACCATTTCGACGTGGACAACCGTTCCGTTTTCCGTTAAAAAACTTTTCAAATCAACCGCCCAAACTTTTCTCTTTCATACCCACTCACACACAAACCCTATAAATACCCCTCTACTGTTTCATCTTCGTCTTCCTTACTGCTTCCATAACTTCCAAAGAACCCTAACTTCGACTAAGTGTCTTGTGCTTATACCTTCACTATTCTCACTATGGATCACAGAAACAACCCCTTTCTACCAGTATTTGTTGGTGCAGATGTTCAGAAACACTCTTCTGTCACCACAATGCTAACACTGAAACCCACGAACTACATAGCCAACCTAACCATTCCCAATAACTATGTGGGGAAAGGCTATGAAGACATGGTGGAGTTTCTCAAGGTTCACCCTCTGAATTATGCCATGACTGCCACTCCTGGGGTCCTGTACCAGGAGATGGCATATGAATTTTGGTACACCTGTGCCTACGACCCAGCGACCAAAATCATAAGGGAACCATTCTCAATGGGACTCAGACCATTGAGATCACTACTGGTCTGATCAGGGAAGTTCTTCATCTCCATGTGGCTGAAACTTATGATCAGCCACAGCTTGAAAATGATCTGAAGGGGAATTTGCTACATTTTTGTGGTGTAGCAGAACCCAAGATTGGAGCCACTCTGTTCGGAAAGGATCTCTCACCTACCTACAACTTTCTATTTGCCTCAGTGGTGATGTGCTTCAGCAGCAAAGTCGGTTCTTTTGACCAGCTTAGCCGTGATGAGATCCCAATAGTCCTACAGCTCGTGGATGAGACTAACATGAACATGGCTCGGTGGATTTTCATGAACTTGAGGAACCTGGTGCAGCAGGAAACACGTCTAGCTCCTGTTCGATATCCCAGGTTTCTGAGCCTTATCTTCAAGCATATCTGTGGTGAGCACTTGTATAACTCTCAGCCTATGTTACGTACTGCTGCTTTCCCTAGTGATTGGGAATAGAGTTTTCTATACTCCTGTTCTCCCAAATGAGCCTCCTCTATCTACTCCAATGAGGAGGTTGCTTGGTATGGTGGAAGGACCCTCTACTGTGAGGGTGGATCCAGTGACTGCTCCCAAGGGAAAATCCAAATCTAGGATCAAATTTGTTAATAGGGTCCTGGAAACGACTGAAGTTGAGCCTGTCCCAAAGAAGGCAAAAACAACCAAGTCCAAGTCTGCCCCATCAGCCTCTGTGGCTGAGAGGGAGCAGGCTTCTCACCTTGGTTCATCTGTTGAACCTGAAGCCTTTGTGGCTAGTGCCACTGTGGCACCTGAGACTATGGAACATGCCAACCCACCTGTTTCTGACCCAGTCTCCCCACCAGTCCAAACAGATCCCCTCATCTCTTCTCCACAACAGCCATCCTCCACTTCATCTCTCAGATCAAACAGACGCAAAACCTTAGCCAAAAAGAAACCAACTGACCCATCTAGCCCCTCTGATCCCTCTTAACAGGGTTCAGTTGAAAAAGAAGCAACCCCTGTTGCTTCTCCTATTTTTGGAGAAGGTTCAGCACATTTGGAGCAGGCTTCACTCCAACAAGAGTCTACCCTGAGTCAGCCTAGGCCCTCTGGTTCCTTCCAACAGGAGCCAGTTGTACATATGGAGACTACCACAATAACTATTCTAGCCTCCCAACAGGCTGAGAATATTCTACCACTCCACAATGAGTCCACACAGTCTCCACTCCATACTTCTCCTAAACAACCTGAGTCTGCACAAGGTGCCAAACCTGCTGGATTAGACCATCCAGTAGATCAACATCCAATTTATGCTCCTCATGATACAGCTGTTGAACACCCAACAGCTGCTGAAGGACCAACATCCCAAGCTGATGAACCACAGGGAACAAACCATCCCTCTGGTGAGGCTGCTCCTTATATGCAAATTCCATCAGCAGGTTTAACCACTGCTGATGTTGAAATGCACATTCCATCTCCCCATGATGAGGCACCTTTAAACCAAGGTGCTGCTGAGGAAACAACCCCAGGCCTTAATGAAGGTGCTGCAACACAAGCAACATCTGAAAGGCTACCGGCCTCTACCCCTTCTCCTGATGAAGCAGCTACAGCCACTGCTGAGGGACCCATTGACCCTTCCAACCTGGGCCATATTACTTTTGCCCAGGCTAGGCCTGGAAAAATGGGCGGGTTGGGCGGGTTTGGGTCATGGGTTGAAACGGGTTTGTGTCAAAACGGGCTTGGGCAAAACGGGTTCGGGTCAAACGAGTCTGGTTGGCCCGCTACTTTTTTTTCTTAATGCCATATACATAATACATTGAATGCTTTTTATATTATAAACAAATAAACATGAATCCACACATTACAATTCATGAATTATAATTGATTTTCTTATATCGAGAAAATGTAATATTTTTTAATATGATAATTTTATATGTTTTAACTAAAATACAATAATATTATTAGTATTTGTAACAATAATTATTTATCAATTTTCTAAATACACATGAATGGTAGTTTTTTTTAATCATCCTTGTATATTTTTATTTTTGAAATGTTTAATTAATATAAAATATTTATAATATATGAGTATATATAAAAACTATTTTATTGAGTCATCATATTGATAATAATCAACTGTATGACGTTAGTGTTTAAAAATCTAAAAAGAAACAAAAAAAAAACCTGATGAACTTTTACAAAACGTAATAATTAAAACTTTCTATCAACATTTTACGTTTAATAAAAATTAAATTAGATATTGATCAGGTATAAAATAATTTTATATTTAATATAATATAAGATTTAATTTTTAAATGAGTATGAAAAATAGGGAAAGGTTAAAAACTAGAATCATAACATAACAAAAGCTAGTGGGCCCTCCATTGCAAGTTTCCAACGCAAATTAAATCCTTTCTCACCTTCACAAACTTTACAACATTACCAGTGGACCCTCCATTCCAAAATGAAGTCACCTGAGATTCACCAGTCCCATTTTCCACCTCCCATGGCAAGAAACTACGCCGGAGGACGGCGGTCTTCCTTCTCCATAGCTTCCGACGCCTTTTTTTTCTGGTGCCATCGCCGCTCTGTTACTCTTCTGGGCTTTCTCCACTTTCTCAAAACCTTATCCCATTCTCATATTTGGAAACACCAATTTCTGATCGCACATCCACCATCTCCGTCACCGATAGCGTCGCTTGCGAAGGTGGTTTTAACCTCCGATACGAACTACCTGATCGGAATTTCTGAGGTTGAACAGTTGAAGGATTCGTTGCGACTTGACAGCGATTTCTGTCGTTTGCGAAGTGTGGAGACCTGTCGTCGCGACGTCATGCCGTCGTGTGGTCGTGGACAGAGCGAGAGAGATAGAGAGGAGGCCAGGGGTCGTCTTTACCCTTTCAGAGTTTCAGAGATCAGACTTTTAAACTTTCAGTTTTCCTTACTGACCAACAAAGTTGGATCTTTGGAAAATTCCATGACTTCTCTACCCTCAATAATCTCAGACTCTGTCTCTGCACAGCTCCAGGGATTCTTTGATTTGTTCAAGAATTCCTTTCCAGTAACTCCACAACCTGACCAGTCCTCATAGCTGCTTGTACTCACTGCACAGCTGCAAAACATCTCCACATCACTCTCCTCTATTCTTTCACATCAACATAACTCTGTGTCCTCCATGACAGCCATGTCCCAACAGCTGTCAACTCTCCTCACTACTTGCATTACTACCCATCCTACTACATTGGCCAGCTTAAACTCTCTAATTGTTTTTCTGTCAATTGCTGATTCCCAATCCTCTTCTCTTCAAACCTGCCTTACCCAACTTGCAGAGGTTAAGGACAATCTGGCTTTCTTAGTGCATAGCCAGGTTGGCCCCAAGCCTGCTGCCAAAATTGCTACCAAGCCTACTGAATTTGTTTCTCCAGGCAGACCAGTTGTTGAAGGTGCTGGTCCATCTTCTTCAAAGGGGGAGAAGTTGTCTGCCTCAAAGACTATGTCTAAGGGGGAGAAAACCTCTTCTCCTTCTAAGGAGAAATCAGCATTTGTTGGTCAAGCAGCAGGTGCATCAGGAACATGTCCAGCTGCAGATGTCTCCCATCACACTGAAGCTGCTCAGCCTACTCAGGCTGGATCTCCAAACCCTGCAAAATGTAAGGGGGAGGAATCCATTCCTGGGGACAGGCCAGGCAAAAGAAGGAATCTGATTTTGGAAGAAGAAAAAGAAGATGAAGAGGTTCCTGAAGCTGTACAAACTACAACAGCCAAAGGAAAGAAGAAAGCAGCTTTTAACCCTGACCACCAAAGAGCAGCACAACTAAAGTTTGACAAGGCAAGGGCTAAGGAAATGGGTGTTCCTATGGAGAAATACTATGAGCTCAGAGATGAACAGCTCCAAGCCCTGGAAACACTAAGAAAGGAAGAAGCCTCAGCTGAAGCTGCCAGATCCTTTGCATTCAAAGAGGCAAGCAAAATTAAAATGCCTTCTTTGGATGTGCAAAGAAAATTGCATGAAGCTGCTAAAGGGTCAGCGGGTGAAAAGGAAGGTGGTAAGGAAAAGGATGCTCTGGTCTCTGTGACCAAGTCTAAACAAGCATCCTCTGCAAGAGCCCAGATACACTTTGACAACTTGGCAAGGAAAAAGTTCTTTGATGTTGTTGATAGAACACTTGCCAAGGAATCCATTGTCAAAGTTGTGCCCATTTCAAGAAAAGGCAAACAGTGGAAGCTACAGATAACCAGAATGGGTGCAACAGGCCCAGAACTAGAATCCTATGATTACACTAATGTTGCACAGATGGGGTACAGAGAATGGGTAGAGTTGGCAGTTGCCCTGAGCCAGTCTAAGTCTGAAACGGCTAAGACTATCAGGGCATATGTCAAAAAGCTGATGGAAAGAGTGAAAGACCGTGGCCTGATCTCAGAAGAACTATGTAAGGGTGTCTCAGTGAATTACCCCAAAATAAAGGCTAAGAAGAACAAAAGGATTCAGAGCTGAAGGAACTCCTGATCTTGATTGAACATGGTGATTATGCAGTAGAGATCAAAGGAGTTGACCACAGCTTGCCCAAAGGAGTAGAATTTGAAGAAGGAAAGGTGATTGAAGAACCTGAGTTGGGGGCATTTTTTGTAGACCCCCTGACAAAGAAGTGCTTTCAAAGAGCATCAGACCTACACAAATTTGGTCTCAAATAGCTTGTAGCCTTCAGACTTGCAAACTCCTCCAGGCAATCCGTAAAATGGAGAGCAGCCGTCTGGGATCAGCTCTGAGGCTTCTATGAAAGAGGGGAGCTTCAACATCTCAATTTTATGTTCCTCAGAGTTGAAATACAAGATTTGGAGGAAACCAGGGATGTGCTTGAGAGAATGTTTGAAGAAGGATTTCCACCACCACTGTCTTGAAGTCCATCTACTATATGAGTAGGTGAAGAATGGAAGCTGTCCATCTGTTGGACAGGCTTGCATTTATTTGCTCCCATCATCAACAGTCCAAATTGTTTTTATTTTTTGTAGTACATTAGTTGTACTTTGTTACATCAGTTGAAACTCTTATTTTTACATCAGTTGTAATATACACTAGTACATCAGTTGTACTTTTGTAAAAACATATGTTGTTTATGTAATAAAAAATCAGTATATTTATAAACTGATCTTTTACTTTACTTTAATGTTGTAATTTCATTTCAGCAAAATGTATTGTAAAAATGTATAGTGATTATTGATAAAATCAGCTTAGACTGATTATTGCAAATAGGGGGAGATTGTTAGGCACAAAAAGACCTCAGTCAAACCTGCTCTACATCCTAGGGGGAGATTTTTAACCAAACCTGTTTGATGCACTTGAAGGTATAATGTAAGGCCTGTTTATGCCTTATTGAAACCTGAGAAGTGATTTGCAATATCAGCCAAAGCTGTTTAACCTGTTGCATTCGTTGCAAAAAAAGGCAGATTGTCCAACCCGTTCTGTCTGCTGAATAGGCTAGACATAAACTGTCTACGCTGCTCTGTTCTGTTGAGGAGCTTGGACAGATTCTAAGTGTTCTGTTCTTTGTGAACAGAACCTGTTCTTTGTGAACAGGCTAAACACTTAATGGAATATGTTTCCAAGTCCTCATGTATTGTTTTTGGCTACAAGATCAGCTTACAAGTCGAAGACAAAGTTGAAAACGAGAACTGCAAAAGCCTGCCTACGCTGTTCTGTTACATGAAGACAAACAGATATTTGAAATGAGTGACAAACCTTTTCTTATATCAAAATGACCTTAGCAAAAGAAGAGAGATGCAAAGTTAACATTCCTCTTTTGGTTAAAGCCTTATGCAACAGTGACAAAAAGAAAAAGACAAAGATTGTGCCACATGAAGACAAGTCTACTTTATCAGAATGTGCAGAAAAGTTGTTTTGTCTTTTTGAAAGAGATCCCACTCTCTCATCGTCCAATGAAGAAGCTTTACTAAGATTCTCAGTGAGAACATAAAAGGAAGCTTCTAAGGATTGTGAGATATCCAAGAGTGTGAAATCAGATCGTGCATTAAAGTGTGTTTTTCATGCATGCAAGTCTGCTTGAATATAACAGTACGTGTGTCTAAGTTGTTCATACTCAAGCTGTCCATCTGTGTCTTGTAATATCAGTGAGTTCGTCTAAGTGAGTGTATTCATTGTATCTAGTCTGAGTGTGTCTTAGATTAGTTGAAACAACTGTTGTATCTGTCATCTCAGCTTGAACCTTTCCGCAGTCAAGCTTGTTTGTAATTAACATTTGTTAACAGTGTACACAAACTTTGAGAAAAGAGTGATGAATTTTAATTTGCTATATTCACTCCCCCTCTACAGCTTAGAACAATACTCTAGGGAATTCTTTTGGGACCTACACTATGCTTCCGCGACGTCACGCCTAGTTGCCAACCGGGGTAACGGGGTGTGAAACTATGAATTGCCACAATTTTTTTGTCCTGACTGCAGGTTTAGATGACAATGGTGCATATCCATGTAAATACAAAGAACACAATACATGCTGAAAATTTTGAAAATACTTTAGGTAGTTAAGAAGCTTCTAATGTTTTTTAACTCTTAGTGTTCTTTTAAATGGAGATCATAGCAAGATGGAAAATATTCTACTCTAATTTGTTCTATTCTCTCTCTTCTATTTGATGATTCTCTGGATTTTAGGTTTCAAATGTAAGTGATTAAAATGTTATGCTAATGTTGATTAGTGATATTTTAATTTATGTAGCTTAAAGAGTAGTAGCGTGTGTCGTATATTTCTATATTAATATACAATGTTAAAGGGTTCATTCATGGTATTTTGAATGTAGTAGCTAACTGATATTTTGATGTTAATATCCAATTTTTTAATTGTTAATTCATGATTACTGTATGTATGCTGGTCGATGAAGCTTCAGCATTGGTCGGCATTTAGTTGAAGGGTAAGAATTGGAGATTGATGTTTTTCATGGTCTTTTTCTCAATGTTGGTCGACATTTAGTTGGTTGGTAAATACATATGCAGGCAACTGTCTGGTTTGGAATGTTCAAATGATGTTAGTAAGTTTAAATAGTATTTATAAATAAAAAAGATTATGACCTTTGGTGAGTATCCGATAATTTTATAACGTGAAAATTTGATAGTATCTATAGTTAATGTCAGAACTTGAGTTGTATAGAATGCCTTGAATGACACAAAAATTATCAACTAGTGCCTAGGTTTTCTCGGATGCTATCATTACTGTGGGTCTGTGGCAACAACTACAGTTTTTGGCGGGGATTTAGTCCATTAGAAATTTATCAATTGATGTGGATCCAACTGCATACCAGATAAATCTAGTAAATTTGTAATTACATTAGTAGAAGGGTAAATATATATTTTTAGTGTGGATCCCAAAAAGGGAAATTGTGCCACATATTGTCAGGTGTTTGGATGCTAAGAATTACCTCTAGTTTATTGACAATATCCTAAATGTTACATTCTATCTAATATGAAATGCTATACTTTTGAAGAACTCCTTGTGAATAAGCTTTAGAATTACTACTTGTTATATGCCTGTATCCAATAAATACTATGAAGTAACTGCTTTGTTCATGCTTTAATTGGGCAAATGAATAATGGATCTTTTTCTGGATTTGCTCTGTTTTTTATACACTGTTCAGGGACTGAGTTGAAATTTGCTGTTATTCAACACACATTTACCCATTAAAAATTTCCATTAAACCTTGCTATAAACCTGGGACTTAATTGAAATATATGATTATATATTCTAACTAACTGATACTGCTATGAAGTGAGGTAACGACTCCGAGACTTTCAAGTCTCGGAGTGTGGAATTGAGTGGACAACAGCAAGGTTCCATGACTTAGGCCTCGCTAGACTCCGTCAATGACCTCTCCCTTGACACCTTAATCGTTATGTTTTCATCTGAATACATACGTATATAGATATTGATTGGGGCTGCTGGGTACGCTGTTAAATGACAGCAACAATCAGCAGCATTATGAGTGTGTTTATGTGCATTATTGCCAAATCAAACCTTCAATACTCCTTCTTAGTTTGGTGTTGATCTGTTATACATATACACACATATATATGGGCTGCTATAGGGCATTTTGTAGCAGAAAGGCAGCAGCCATTATTTATGCGTGTTTGTGTTTCATTCAGTATCATAATCACTACATTCATCCCCTTTTCCTGCTCTTTGTTTCCAAAAAGATATATAAGTTGCAGCAGCTTGTTAAGAGGTTAAGGACACCAAAACCTCTTTCAATTGTTTTTTGCTGTTTTTAAACTGTTTTTTACTGCACTGTTTATTTTTACTGTTTTTACTAGCACTGTAATACAGCTTCATAATGTTTTTGTTATCATTTATAATTTGGAAAATACACTATTGTACGTGTTTTCATATGTTGCAGGTTAGTTACTTTCTTTTGACATATGCAAAGTGATCGACAGAAGTAGAGTTGTGCACGATAAGCGTCGGTTTCGTATGAAAGAAATTACAAGAAGAGGAATTGGATATGCATTCCCAATATAGTAATTTACTTTTTGTTGTATCGCTTATACATTTGATGATCCTTATTTTGGTTGTAGACGTTTATATACTTGTAATACTTTTTGATCGATATGTTATGAAATGATATTATTTTTGTTAAACTAAATTGTAAGTAGAAAAACTATCACAAAGCAATTAAATAATTATTTGTATTTGCATTAAATTTAAAAAATAACGAATGTGTTTCTTTTGTCTAGAAAATATTGCATTTATGTAATTTAAAACAATAATAAAGTGTTATGATAGATTGATAATGATGTTGCATTTACATAATGACAACATTTGATAAGTGTTGCATTTGATAAATAAAGTGTTGCTATAAGTTGGTAACAATAAATTAAAAGTCTTGCTTTAGAGTATAAAAAGTGTTGCTTTAGAGTATAAAAAGTGTTGCATTTATAAAATAATGGCAACACATTAAAAAAGTGTTGCTTTAGAATATAAAAAGTGTTGCATTTATAAATTAATGGCAACACTTTTGAAAAGGGTTGCATTATCTAGTGAAAGTGTCGCTTTAGACCTAAGGCGGCGTTGGCTAAGGTGGCACTACATAAAGTGTCGCATTAGGCCTATAACAACACTTTTAAGGCCTAACACAACACTTTTCCCATGTTGCTTTAGGTTCATTTTGTTGTAGTGACAGTACACAAAGTATCCCACATTTCTTTGGCAGTTTTCGTCTTCTCAACCTGTTTGAACACATCATTAGGTAGAAAGATGACAAGGTTGTTCCTGGCTTTTGCATCAAGGGCCACCAGTGTTCAATCTTCGTCAGTCCACTGAGCTTTAGCTTTCTCAATGGTCCTGAGTTCATGAACAACACCTTCAGCAGCATTAGTGATAGTAGTGACAGATGTAGGCACATATGGACCTTCCATCACAATCTCTGGTAGTTATACTTCCAGATTCTCTAAATAGAGCATCATTCTGCACTTGCAACCAGAGAAGTTCTGATGATTGAACTTTAGGGGTTTTGCCATAGATCCATTATCATAGTAAGAAGAAGAGTTTGCCGCACTGTTATCCATGGTGGGAAATGGGATGATGAGAGAGAGATCTAGAGTTAACACACACTCTAAACTGCTCTGATACCAATTGTAGGTCCCAACAGGTTTCCCAAGTATGTTACTATACGCTGTTGAAGGGGGGGGGGGGGGGTGAATACAACTAATTCTTTTTCACACACTTTTTCTCAAAGTTTGTATGTATATATTAACAACTGTTATTTATAAACAGGTTTGGACTGCGAGATAATCCAAACAGAGATGACAGAAACAACAGATGAACAACTATTCTTAGACTAGTTACAATGAATTCACTCACTAAGAACGACTCACTGTTTTACAAGACACAGATAGACAACTTTGAAGTAGAACAACTTAGACAGACTCTTACTATTCTATTCTCAGTTGATAACCAGAACTTGCATGCATGAAAACACAATTCCTTTTGCACGTTCTGAGCTTGTGGATATCTCTCTTAGTTATCTCAAATTCCTTAGAAGCTTCTTTATGTACTCACTCAGTGAAACTTCCTCATTGGATGCAGAGATAGTGTAGTGCGTTTACAAAAAGACAATACTTTTCTGCACGT
Organism: Centrapalus pauciflorus; assembly: GCA_020465985.1. NCBI lineage: Eukaryota > Viridiplantae > Streptophyta > Magnoliopsida > Asterales > Asteraceae > Centrapalus > Centrapalus pauciflorus. The sequence continues at coordinate 34,852 of JAANYP010002793.1, read as the reverse complement.
CTGACAAAACAGAATTTGTCACTATGTAGCAGAACCTTTTTCTTTTCCTTTTTGTCTCTATTGCATACAACTTTACCTTAAAAATGAATGTCAACTTTAATTCTTTCCTCTTTCATGTATTGCTATTTTGATATAAGAAAATGGTCTGTCTCCCATTTCAAATATCCTCTTTGTCTTCATGCATCAGAACAGCTTTGGTAGAACTGAGAGCTTTTGATTTTCCACTTTGTCTTGACTTGTAAACTGATCTTTACGTCCAAAACTTTGCAACATGACTTGGAAACAAATTCCATAAAGTGTTAAACCTGTTCACAATGAACATAACACTTTAATTGAGTCATCAAAGTTGTTCAACAGATATGAGCAGCTTAGACAGTTTATGCCAAACCTGTCCTCCAGTTTTGAACAGTTTTGACATTCTGCCAAGTTACAACGAATGTAACAGTGTAGACAGCTTTGGGCTTATATTGCAAATCACTTATTAGGATTCAATAAGGCATTAAAAAGCCTTTAATTCTTCCCTTAAGTGTATCAAACAAGTTTGATTAAAAATCTCCCCCTAAGATATAAAACAGGTTTGATTGAGGCCTTTTTGTGCCTAACAAATATCGTTTTCCTCCAAATGTGAAATCGATAGCATACGAGGTTAATATCCGTGAGAAATGAAACAATTGCTTTTTAAGAAACAACTGAGTATCTAGTGGGGTTTCTTCAATACCAAATCTCAATGAATGAGATTCGATAGCAAGTATAGGAAACCCAGAAAATGTTTGTTATGATAGGATTCTCTTTTCTTTTAATCCTTTCTCTCCCCTCAAGTTCTCAATATCATTTGTCGATTATTTCTCCCTCCGAATCACTTTTATCATAATGATTTGGTGCACCCCAATCTCCTTTCATTAAAACCCCTCTTATTTCAATTTTACCTCTACTCGACCCGATCAACACCCCACTGTTTTTGATCCTTCTTAACTAGATCTATAAGACCCTTACCTCTCATCTATAAAAAAGATTATGGGTAGGACATCCGGTTCTGGGTAGACCATAGGAGTGATGTATATGCCTATACGCTCGTGTGGTGCACTAGAGTCAGTAGATGTTATCAAAGATGATGAACTTTGAGTTCTTCGAATTGAAGCTAGCATAGAATGCTCGGAAAAGATACTTTCACATTATGAGAATGAACTCAGTGAAATGAATCAGAAAAGAATGGAGACGAGTGAATGAATCAGAAGAAATCAGAACTAGTTAATTCAGAATGAATGAAAGATTCTGATATGAATGAGATTCAGGATTCAAGGAGATATGAAATATTAGGGAATGAAGAGACTGATCTGGATGAACTAAATAAGAGTGAAATGAGATCCAGATAGAAGTGAATTTCAACTGATCTCCTCATAATGAAACCCCCAAGAAAAATTTAATCCCCCTACAAGTATGCATAAAAAATGTTTTCCTTAACAAAGTTGCATACTGGAAGAGTGAAAAGGCAAGAATTTTATTCGATAATTCATAGATGCAAAATCCCCCTGCAGGTAAAAACAATAATCAGTCAACAGAAAGATATAGCATAAGTAAAGTAAGAATTCTATACTCCCTGTTGTCGTTTCACCCGTGAAGTTGAACAGAAATTCTGATATGCATGTCAGGATGGAAGTTTCAGAAACAATGTAGCATGGGTTCTAAACTGAAGTGTTTAGAAACCATATATTTGAAGACCGGAATCTACACAAAAATAAGTAGAAGCCATGACAACGATGCATGGGTTCCGTACTGAAGTGCATAGAAACCATCTTTTTGAAGCACGGGCCCTGAACCGAAATGAACAGGAGTCATTTACCTACAAAATAAATCATGTAACTTTTGGTACCCATTGGATTTTGGGTCCATTCAGGTTTGCTTTAGGTACCCATCTTTGAGTTATTACCTTCTTCTCTGCCTTAGGCAACCATTTCTAGTTCGGTTCCTTTAAGGCATGTTTAGGTACCCAGCGGAGAGTGAATGTGGGCCCTTTTTGTTGACGCTTATGAACATGATGTTTCACAGGCTTATGCCTAGCTTTGGAGACACAACCATTCAATACATGAGATGAATGACAAGGTTTAGTAGGACGCTGTAACATCCGACACTAAACCAGGTTAGCAATAATGCCCTAATCTGTATTTAATAGCCAATTATAGCCTAATCAGTGGTCATTAGAAATTAATCAAGTGATTAACAAGGTTTATTAGAAAACTCAACTCAATTTGAATCAAATTCATCGGTGCGATGAATCGGGAAATCAATTAATCCGATCAATTTACGTTATGAAGGATTAATTCAACTAAGTACATACTTAAATTATGATTAGTGACACTAATCAAACACTAATACAATTACTTAACATTAATTATGCAAGACTAAAACAATTCATTAAAACAATTCATCCATAAGTATTTATAAAATTTCAAGAAAAGAAAAATACAAGAATACATTTCTAAATACATTTATACAAAAAAAAAATATAAATACATGTATAATCATGTATATGGCCGGCCTTAAGGCCATAGACATGTGTTGAATTAGTAGTTGACTTTTAATTAAATAAAATTACTTTAAACACCATCATTTTGTTAAAAAGTGCACTCAACTTTTGTCTCCCATGTCTTCCATCATTTGAAAGACCAAACATTTCTCTATAAATAGGATGGCAATTCATTCATTTTATTCACACCAAAAACCTCTCTTTCTCTCCTATTAAAACCGGCCAAGGCACCCTTTCATCACAAAAATTCTTCATTCAAGTGTTCTTCAAGTGTTCTTGGTGTTCTTCAATTGTTTTTAGTGCAAACTTTGCAAAGACTTCAACTACTACTCAAAATCATCTTCCAAATACATCAAAGTAAGTAAATACTAACTTATTTCATCATACATTTATGTTTATATAAGTGTTGCATAATATATATAATCACCAACAACAACAAGTTACATAAAAACTCAAGTTTATAAGTTTCTAGTTTTTATTTTTAAGTTGTTTCTTTAAATGTGCATATGAATATATGAACACATTATAAACATGTTAATATTATGAAAACATATGTTATATATGTGTTATATAACTTTTATACAAGTAGTCTTTGAATAAACAACAAGAATCATAAGTTGTTTTAAGATTATAAACTACGGATTTTCGGCAGAAAATTTATATCGACTTTGAAAAATCATAACTAATTCATAACTCAACGAAATGAGTTGATTCTTGTATCAAAAGTTAAATCTACGTCTTAACTATAGATCTGTAATTTTTTATAATTTATTTTGAAGTTTAAGACCTCCAGAAATTATTTGGGAAATCGAAAGTTTGACAGCTCAAAAATGGCCAACACAGGGTTTTTAACGAACTTTTTCACCAACCTAAACGTCTCGAAAAATGGCCGTTCTTGATTTTAAAAATCATTTGTATATAGTAGTTTAATGTCCTAGAAAACCAAAGTCTAAAACATTTTGGAGCTTGGTCAAAAATAGCCTCAAAGTAGGCCGAAAAACCTCTGAAAAAGCTGGAAAATTATATATATATATAAACTTGACGTTTTAAGCAAATCTTATTTATAATCTTGTAATGTTGGGTGATTTAAAACATAAAAATCTATAAATATGTATATATCACTATATATTAGATATATTAAGTCCTTATTATCAATTAGGACCCGTTTAATCTCGCTCGGTGCATCATCCGTCACTTTATGTTAAAAGCTTTTTACTTTAGATTTTTGCCATCGCAATTCCGGTGAGTTCTCATAGCCCCTATTTTCACACTGTTATGTTTTGGGGATGAAATACATGCTTCGTTTTTATATGGACACGGAAATATCTTCATTTCTATTATGTATTACACATTGGGTTCCATTAGCTCTGATATCATGAACCGTTAATTGCATTTATTTGTAAGCGCGAATATATTGTGGATAGATCTATTGGGAGTCATGTCCCCCACTCGGGTTAGTTGGATTGGCTAACAGCGGGTGCATATATTTTCAACAAACGGTATTACGTATGAGAATACTGCACAGAGCAAACTTATTTTAAATTAAGCTTCGGTTGAATGATGGTTTATATGTAATACATAACAAGGAATTTATGATTTTATAAATTCAATCTCTATTATTGTTGTCCATACAAGTCAGATTTACGTGTAAACCTATGAGCTCACCAACAATTTTTGTTGACGTATTTTAGCGTATATTTTCAGGAAATTAAGGCAACTATGCCTCGGACGTATTTTACTTTCAAGCTTCCGCATCCATGGAGTCGCATGCATATTCAATTTAACGGTGATTTAGTTGCATTATTTTGGATATTTTAATTATGTAATTAAATCTCTGTATTTGTGCGAACTTCATTTCTCATGTAAAACATTACTATGCCCTAAAGTTTTAACGATGTATTTTAAAAACGTCCATATAGTGGTCGTTCATTATGATTATGGTTACGCTTCCGCACTCGTCACGCCTCGCTGCCAACCGGGGTAGCAGGGTGTGACAGATTGGTATCAGAGCCATAGTTATAGTGAACTAGGTTGCATTAGTACCTAGACTAAAACTGTTACAAAAACTAAACTTTCTTCAAGAACTGTGAACACATATATGTACCTTGATGACAATAACATGTCGAAAGTCACCCCTAGGGAAAGGGTGTGACTAGCACAACGGGAGTCTATCCCGGTACCTACCCATCAACCAAGCCCGCCGCAGTAGTAACGGGCAAGCATAGGACAGTGGGGATGGATGACTCACACTCTCCAAGAGTGGAGAAACGAGGAGGGGATCCAAATCCAGTTTGAAGTCAGAACACCATCTTCCTCTCAAGTGCCGACACTTACCTAGAAACCTATGTAACAAACGACGCCCCTGTTGGTGGCAAGGGCCGCCAGACACGACCTCCAACTTCGACAAAATTCACCAAGAGGTCGGTGAGATCTTTGCAAGGAGTAAGCCAGAGGCAATGCAAACCACCAATAAACCTTAGGCCAACCAGAATACCCAGGCGATTTAACAAGACGTAATCGATGAATTATGACAGCACCAAGCGGAGCACAAATTCCACACTGCAGAACTAACCCAACGACTTAACGCTCTGGAGTACGAGGAAACCCCGGAGGCATCTCTTTATAGTATTTCTCTAGGCTTTACTATCTGATATATCTTAGGGTAAATAAGGCTTAAGAATTTATCAGAAAATTCTGACCATATCATATACAAAGATTAAGTATCAAGAACTTTTATGAGGAATTAAGTTTTAACTACAACTCTGCGTAGGAAAAGATAAAGTTGTGACTATCTGCCTAAGAAATTTCAAACCCGTAGACTTATCCTCTTACCCCATTAGATACCACTTATGCATTTCTACTATTTGATACTGGTGCTGATAGGAGCTTTATATCCACTAAGTTCACTAAGCAGATAAATTCCATTAAGTGCTACTTATGCTATTGAGGTTGATGACAGTGAGACGCTTAAGACAAATAATATAAGTCGAGGATGCTCCTTAGAATTAGTAGGCCGACTCTTTGAAACAGACATGATACCCATCAAACTGGGAAGTGTTTACGTGGTCATAGGCATGGATTGGCTATCGAAAATCGTGTGGAAATAGTATGCAACAAGAACACAGTTCATATACCTTTAGCCAATAAGAAGGTCCTTACTGTCCAACGCAAAGCAAGAAATATCAAAGTAAGCATCATCTCTAGCATTAGGACTCTGAAGTGTTGATAGAGAGGGAGCCAAAGGGAAAGCGGCTTGAAAATATTCTTATTATTTATGGTTACCCCAAAGTTTTTCCAGAACACTTACCTGAACTCCCGACATCGAGGCAAGTCAAATTCAAAAATAGGCCTAGTATCAGGTGCGGTACCAGTGGCTCGAGCACCATGCCGATTAGCCCCATCAATAGTGTAAGAATCGTCCAACCAACTGTAGGAGCTCTTAGATAAAGGGCCTATCAAACCGAGTTCCTCGCTTTGGAGGAGCTCCAGTTTTGTTCATACAGGAAAAGGATGGAACTTTCGGGATGCGCATCAATTACCGAGAAATTACATAAGCTAAAAGAACCAATACCCACTTCCAAGGATCAATGACTTGTTTGACAAAACTCCAAGAATTAAGCTTCTATTCGAAGATCGACCTTAGGTCTGGTTATCATCAGGTTAGAGTTCACAAGAAAGATATTCCAAAGACAGCTTTCAGATTCCGTTTCGGTCATCATAAATTCATATTAATGCCGTTTGGATTAACCAGTGTCCCCAACGGTACTCATGGACCTCATCGGGTGTGCAAACCTTATTTAGACAAATCCGTGATTGTATTCATGAATGACATTTAATCTACTCACGAAACGAGAAGGAGCACGAGCAACATTTAAGACTGATTCTGGAATTATCGGAGAAAGAACAACTATATGCTAAGCTTTCTGAATTTGACTTTTGGTTAGGAGAGGTGAAATCCCTCGGTCACGTGAACAATAGTAAAGGAATCCAAGTCGACCCGCAAAGATCGAGGCTATCAGGAATTGGTCAACTCTTAGAACCCCCATAGAGATACGACAGTCCATAAGACTTGCCACTTATTATAAGCAATTTTCTCCAAGATCACCAGAACTCTAACAAAACTGACCCAAAAAGACATTAAGTATGATTGGAGCAAGGATCAGGAGATATCATTTCAGTTATTGAAGCACAAACTGTGCAGCGCGCCTATTTTGTCCATACCTAAGAGGAACGAGAAATTTATAGATTACTATGACACTTCACACAATGGGCTGATGTAGAAAGATAATGTCATAGCTTATACTTCATGAAAACTTAAGGTTCACGAGGTGAATTACACAACGCATGATCTAGATCTTGGAACAGTAGTCTTACCTTTAAGACTTGAAGACATTAGTTGTACGGTAAGAAGTGTATTACACTCACGGACCCTTAGAGCCTCCAACACATCTTGAACCAGAAAGAGTCAAATATTAGGTAACATCGTTGATAGAGCTAATAAGTGGTTGCAACAGTGAGATTCGTTATCACATGAGGAAAACTAATGTGGTTGCAGACGCTCATAGCCGAAAGAAATAAGTTAAGCCGTTAAGAGTACCAACCATAGTTATAACCACTTAACCAAACCCTCCTTTCTTAGTTCATGAAGTTATTAAGGAGGAAAATATGAAAAATAAAGCCCTGCACAGAATGGATAAATAGTTTGGAATAAGGGTTAATGGAAATCAATACTTCACGAATAGAGTCTGGTTACCCTGTTTTTGATAGAGTAAGAAAACTGGTTAAAGATGACGGACACAAATCAAGATATGTCGTTCACCCCGGATCCGATAAAATGTATCCTAGGGAACTATACGGGTGGCCTATCATGAAGGATGACATTGCCACATATGTCAAAAAAAAAAAATTTCTAACATGCTCCAAAGTTAAGACCAACATCAGAAACTATTTGAGTAATATTCGACCACCTAACAAAATCCGCGCGTTCCTACCAATCAAGAAGAACATCAGGATGAATAAGCTAGTCCAAACGTACCTCAAGGAAGTCGTCTCCGGACACGGAGTGCCTATTATAATCATTTTGATATGGATAGCAGATCTACAGCTAAGCTTTTGGCAATTATTATAGCAAACTATGGATACAAACATGGACATGAGTACCACATATCACTCTCAGACCAATGGTCAGAATAATAGAACGATCCAAACCCTAGAACATACATTAAGAGCCTGTGTAATGGATACTCATTTGCCTTAGTGGAATTATCGTACTACAATAGCTATCACTCGAGCATTAAGACCGCCCCCATTTGAAGCCCTCTACGGGCAAAAGTGTCGATCACCGATTTATTGGGAAGAAGTGGGAAATGGCCAAATCACTGGCGTTAAGATCATTCACGAAACAACCGAAAGGATAGTACAGATACGAAACTGACTAAAAGTTGCCTGCGATTGTAAGAAAGTTATGCAGATGAAAATAGAAAATCCCTTGAGTTCTAATTAGGAGAACGAGTACTGATGAGAGTCTCGCCATGGAAGGGCGTGATACGATTTGGGAAACAAGGATAATTAAACCCTCGATACATTGGCAATGCAAATTCTTAAAGGGAATTGGACTCGTAGCTTAACGTTTAAAGTTACCACCAGAGCTTAGCAGCATGCACAATACCTTCCAAGTATCGAATAAGAAGAAGTGTTTGTTAGAGGAGACACTTGTTACCCCTTGGAAGAGATCCAGCTAAATGATAAACTTCGCTTCATCAAAGAGCCGGTTGAAATCATGGACCGTAAGGTCAAAGGATTAAAGCACAGCCGGATCCCGATAATAAAAGTCAGATGGAACTCTAAGCGAGGTCCTGAGTTAACATGGGAACGCGAAGATCAGTTCCGGGAAAAATACTCTCACCTGTTCTCAAGTACTCAAGAAGTGGAGAACACGAGCTAATTTCGGGGCGAAATTCCCTTAGCAGGGGGAGACTGTAACATCCGACACTAAACCAGGTTAGCAATAATGCCCTAATCTGTATTTAATAGCCAATTATAGCCTAATCAGTGGTCATTAGAAATTAATCAAGTGATTAACAAGGTTTATTAGAAAATTCAACTCAATTTGAATCAAATTCATCGGTGTGATGAATTGGGAAATCAATTAATCCGATCAATTTACGTTATGAAGGATTAATTCAACTAAGTACATACTTAAATTATGATTAGTGACACTAATCAAACACTAATACAATTACTTAACATTAATTATGCAAGACTAAAACAATTCATCCATAAGTATTTATAAAATTTCAAGAAAAGGAAAATACAAGAATACATTTCTAAATACATTTATACAAAAAAAAAATATAAATACATGTATAATCATGTATATGGCCGGCCTTAAGGCCATAGACATGTGTTGAATTAGTAGTTGACTTTTAATTAAATAATATTAATTTAAACACCATCATTTTGTTAAAAAGTGCACTCAACTTTTGTCTCCCATAACTTTCATCATTTGAAAGACCAAACATTTCTCTATAAATAGGATGGCAATTCATTCATTTTATTCACACCAAAAACCTCTCTTTCTCTCCTATTAAAACCGGCCAAGGCACCCTTTCATCACAAAAATTCTTCATTCAAGTGTTCTTCAAGTGTTCTTGGTGTTCTTCAAGTGTTTTTAGTGCAAACTTTGCAAAGACTTCAACTACTACTCAAAATCATCTTCCAAATACATCAAAGTAAGTAAATACTAACTTATTTCATCATACATTTATGTTTATATAAGTCTTGCATAATATATATAATCACCAACAACAACAAGTTACATAAAAACTCAAGTTTATAAGTTTCTAGTTTTTATTTTTAAGTTGTTTCTTTAAATGTGCATATGAGTATATGAACACATTATAAACATGTTAATATTATGAAAACATGTGTTATATATGTGTTATATAACTTTTATAACTTTTATACAAGTAGTCTATGAATAAACAACAAGAATCATAAGTTGTTTTAAGTTTATAAACTACGGATTTTCGGCAGAAAATTTATATCGATTTTGAAAAATCATAACTAATTCATAACTCAACGAAATGAGTTGATTCTTGTCTCAAAAGTTAGATCTATGTCTTAACTATAGATCTGTAATTATTCATAATTTATTTTGAAGTTTAAGACCTTCAGAAATTATTTGGGAAACCGAAAGTTTGACAGCTCAAAAATGGCCAACATAGGGTTTTTAACGAACTTTTTCACCAACCTAAACATCTCGAAAAATGACCGTTCTTGATTTTAAAAATCCTTTGTATATAGTAGTTTAATGTCCTAGAAAACCAAAGTCTAAAACATTTTGGAGCTTGGTCAAAAATAGCCTCAAAATAGGCCGAAAAACCTCCGAAAAACCTGGAAAATTATATATATATATATATATATATATATATATATATAAACTTGACGTTTTAAGCAAATCTTATTTATAAACTTGTAATGTTGGGTGATTTAAAACATAAAAATCTATAAATATGTATATATCACTATATATTAGAGATATTAAGTCCTTATTATCATTTAGGACCCGTTTAATCTCGCTCGGTGCATCATCCGTCACTTTACGCTAAAAGCTTTTTACGTTTGATTTTTGCCATCGCAATTCCGGTGAGTTCTCATAGCTCCTATTTTCACACTGTTATGTTTTGGGGATGAAATACATGCTTCGTTTTTATATGGACACGGAAATATCTTCATTTCTATGATGTATTACACATTGGGTTCCATTAGCTCTGATATCATGAACCGTTAATTGCATTTATTTGTAAGCGCGAATATATTGTGGATAGATCTATTGGGAGTCATGTCCCCCACTCGGGTTAGTTGGATTGGCTAACAGCGGGTGCATATATATCCAACAAACGGTATTACGTATGGGAATACTGCACAGAGCAAACTTATTTTAAATTAAGCTTCGGTTGCATGATGGTTTATATGTAATACATAACAAGGAATTTATGATTTTATAAATTCAATCTCTATTATTGTTGTCCTTACAAGTCAGATTTACGTGTAAACGTATGAGCTCACCAACAATTTTTGTTGACGTATTTTAGCGTGTATTTTCAGGAAATTAAGGCAAGTATGCCTCGGACGTATTTTACTTTCAAGCTTCCGCATCCATGGAGTCGCATGCATATTCAATTTAACGGAGATTTAGCTGCATTATTTTGGATATTTTAATTATGTAATTAAATCTCTGTATTTGTGCGAACTTCATTTCTCATGTAAAACATTACTATGCCCTAAAGTTTTAACGATGTATTTTAAAAACGTCCATATAGTGGTCGTTCATTATGATTATGGTTACGCTTCCGCACTCGTCACGCCTCGCTGCCAACCGAGGTAGCAGGGTGTGACAGACGCAAATAAAAAAGATGCTTAAAATAGTATTTCAATATAAATTTATGTGACACGAAAGCATCACATGAATCAGTCTTTTGATTAGCAGCTACTACAACTTTGTTATTCTTTATAACATGAGAAGCATAAATGAATGGTTGTGAATCAGTTTGATTCACAAAATGATTTTCCACTTGAGTATATGAACTTAACGAGAAGCCAGAGTCATTACGACTAGAGAACCAGTTATGCCTGTTGTTGGATTTTCTAATCTTTTGTGGCTTTTGGGAATTCCGTGTACTCTTAATGTAAGAGTATATTGAATTCCTTACAGCTCTTTTGAAATCAGATTTAGAAGATTCACCATTGTAAATATTGATTGGAACTTCCAACTTTTCTTTGCCCTTCTTGATCTCAAGAAGATGATTCTGTTTAGGAGCATTTTGTTTTCTGATCAAAAACTTTTGAGACCTTTGAAAGCTGAATTTCTAAGTCATTGATTATGTCGAGAAGTTTTTCTCTTTCACTTTCAAAGAACTTAGAGTCAGTTTTAAAACTTTGTTCACGTATTGAAAACACTCTTCTTGCCTCATCAAATTGGTTATATTTTCTAAGAAAAATGACTCTCTCCTTTTCAAACATCTATTTCGTTTCCCTAAGTTCTATTTCATCATTCAACTTTGTTTCTGAAGGCTCGGGTTTTGGGTTGTTTTGAAAAGCATTAAAATATCATGGTACAACCCTTTGTAATAAATAGCTTGTGTTGCACATTCAATTACTTCGCTCTCATACTTCACCACATTCTCAATAAGAGCATCATGATATTCAGAAGCTTCTTTTTGAGATTGTTTCAACTACTCCTCTAGAACAACAATTTTTTGTTCTAATACAGAGGTAGGAACATATGGGTGAGGTACGGGAGCCACCAGTTTAGCATTCATTTCCTCTTCTAAGTAAGTGTGAAAATAATTATCATCTATAGTTGGTTTTCTAGATGAATAACTTTCATTCAGTTGATCATAGGCCATGAAGGTTTGAGTATTCTTTATGTTTTTCCGGTTAAGATCCTCTTGGTTCAAAGCATCTTCAGATGATCTATGAAAAATAGCTTTGTATCCCACTGTCATGTAATTGAAATCATACATAGTGGGCAATATCATCGACACTTTATGAAGAGTTTTTGGATTTCAAACCGATGCCTTCCTTAGAGTGATAAAACTGTGTCTGCTTAGGCGTGTTCATGTGAATGGTTTGATCTGTTTGTCCACGTTTGATTAATTTATCATCAAGTTTTTTAAAACAGACATACAGATAAACTCTTTCCTTTTCAATCATTTTGAATTTTTTTTGCTATCAATATTCTCATAGTGCAACAACTCATAACATTTTGAAAGATCAGATAGCTCATTAGTCTCGTTTTCCATGGATAAACAACTTTTGAGATTAGTATTCGCATCATCAATCTTGGCTTTTTCCCAAAAAAGTTCTACAAACAGATTATGTTCATTCATTCACTTATCATGGAAAACTTTAGATTGAACATTTTCCGCTTGAAGTTCGTTATTAAGAGCACACAATTTGGCATTCAACTCATTAACTTCATTGCAAGATTGAATATCAAGAGAAGAATGTACCTTATGTCCTGACTACTCAACATTCGCCTCATTTGTAACTGTCGCTTGCTTCTCAACTGAAGACATTTTTATGCTTGATTGGATCTTGAAGATTACAGATTGATTTGAATATTTTAACGAAACGAATTCAATGCTGATAGAACTCGAGTCAAAACAAAAAAAAAATAATCTCGAAAGAGAAAAAAATTCAACAAAGAAAAACAAACTCACACTAAAAAAACTACAAACTCGGACAAAACAAAAAAATAAAAATAAAGAAAAAATATCAAACTTGGATTTATTATTATTATTATTATTTTGACAAACTCGGACTTAAAAAAAATTTCAAAGTTTGTCTGAGACTTAGATTAAATCAGTAAAAGAAAGAAGAAAAAAATTTGTTTGTTGTTCTTTTTATATATTTTTAATAGAATAAACTTAGAAAAAAAACTATGAGATACCAAAAAAAACTGTGAAGATAACTCTAAAACTGAAAAACAAAGTCCCAAGATTTAAAATTAAACTAAGTGTTGTGTTATAAAAAAATCCAAGACCCGAGATTTTTAAAAAAAAACTTCCAAGATTTAACTAGATCCGAGATTTAAAAGAAACATAGAAAACAAAAGAACATCAGAGATTTAAAAATTTGAAACATCTGAGATTCAATACATCCGAGATTCAAAACATCCGATACTCAAAAATATCGTAGATTCAAAACATCCATGATTAAAAAACATCTGAGATTCAAAACATCCGAGATTCAAAATCCAACTCAAATAACGTACAAGACTAAAACATCAGAGATTAAAAAAAACAAAAAAAAAATCGAGATTCTTTTGCTTTTTTTTTTAAACAGACTTAAGAACAACAAAATAAACTTACTAGACTTAATCTAAATAGCTTGATCTGCATATTCAATTACTTGGCTCTCATACTTCACCACATTCTCAATAAGAGCATCATGGTATTCAGAAGGTTCTTGTTGAGATTGTTTCAACTGCCCTTGTAGAACAACAATTTTGTGTTCTAAAACAGAAGTAGGAACATATAGGTGAGGTACGAAAGCTACTGGTTTAGCATTCATTTCCTCTTCTGAGTAACTGTGGAAATAGTCATCATCTAAAATCGGTTCTCTAGATGAATAACTGCCCATGAAGGTTTGAGTATTCTTTATGCTTTTCCGGTTAAGGATCCTCTTGATTCAAAGCATCGTCAGATGATTTATGAAAAATGGATTTGTATCCCCCTCTCATGTAATTGAAATCATACAGAGTGGGCAATATCATCGACACTTTATCAAAAGTTTTTGGATTTTTAAAATCAATGCCTTCTTTAGAGTGATAAAAGAATGTCTGTTTAGGCTTGTTCATATGGATAGTTTGATCTGTATGCCCGCGTTTGAGAAATTTATCATCAAGTTCTTTGATACAGACATACAAATCAATTCCTTCCCTTTCAATCATTTTAAATTTTTCCTTGCTATCAATATTCTCAAAGTACAATACCTCATAACGTTTTATAAGATCAGATAGCTCATATTTCAATGAATCATTAGTCTCATTTCTCATGGTTAAACAACTTTTGAGATTAGTGTTCGCATCATCAATCTTTGCTTTTTCACAGAGATTTCCTTAAACAAAAGTTATTCTCATTCATTTACTTTCTTTTAAAATCCTTAGCTTGTTGTTATTCACTAAGGTTTTGTTCTTTTATAACAGACAGTTGAGATTGCAGGTCATTTAATGCATTACACAGAATGATATGAGTGTGAGATGCTACCTCATTTATATCTGATGAAGACTCTACTTGTCCTTTTACCATCATGCATTCTGATTGGTAGTCTTCATCATTCAGAGCATCAAAGGCTGATTCTTCTCCATCAAGCCCACAACTATGTAGCATATATAAATGACGTGTTTCCTCCTCTTCATCTGCTTCTTCTTCAACCCAATAATCTTCTTGAGCTATCAGGGCCTTTGCGTCAGCTTTCGTCTTTACCACTTCCAGCTTAATCTCATAGTACCCAACATCCCTAGTGTACTTATTTGAACAATCTCTAGCATAATGCCCCGGATTGCCACATTTGTAGAACAGTTGGGTTTTCTCTTCCAGCTGGTGTCTTGTCCTCTGGCCTTCTCTTTCTGTCATCGCCAGACCTTCTAACATCTCGTCTTGTGTCTCTGTGATCATCTCTTTTTTCCTCACAATTCTCTCTGTCATCTATGCATTCATATTTTCTTTCCTCTCTATCATCGCTATGATTGCTTGACCCACTATCATACCGTAGCTGATTATTGGTCTTCTTCTTAGTGAACTTATAAAACCTATTTGACAGAAGAACTAGTTGTTCTTGAATGTCTTCTAACTTAGAATCAGAAAGACCAGCATATTTATCCTTGGATGAAGATAATTCTGTAACTTTAGAAGACTTATGACAATAATGCTAGAGGATCTGAGTTACTGGAGGTCTTGTTAACAGTAAGAGCCTCCACCTTGTTGGACATGAGGAGATATGCATCAACGTCTCCATGATACTTCCTCAACTCTTTGAAAAACACATGAATTGAAGTGTCCTTCAGAACTATGGATCTCTTCAGAGCTCTACAGCTAGATCCCCACTCAGGTTTAAGAGAAGACATGAATTGAATGTTTATGCCATCCTTAGGTTTAGAGATCTTTAACTTATTCAGCTCATTCAAAACAGGATAGAAACGGGTGTATGTTGCTTGAACAGATTCACCATTTTAGCTCAAAAGTTTGAGAAGTTTCACTCAGCCTCTTCCACTTTCTCCTGATCGTCTAAATCAGCTCCAAGCATTTGATTTTCTAGTTCTTCCCATAAGCCCTTTGCAGATAAGTTATCGTCTATTCCCATGAAAATATCATCTGGAATGTGACTAACATGTTTGTTATATTTACAGGTTACAAAAAGATTCTCATACACCCACCCATAAATTAAATTCATCAAATTCCCAATCATCATCCAACCATACAATTACCTCCAAACCCATCAAATCCACTTCTGTTGCTTGACCAACACCCTCTACTCCCATCCCTGACACCCTACTGTTGAAGCCCTAACACTTCCTACTTCTTTCTGATACTAACCACAGATTTGATGCCTTAGTCATCAAAGTAAGTCACCCCGTCATTTTGTTAAATTCTGAAAGGGCACCCTCTAGGCTATCTACTACAATACAAACCCACAATCCCTTTGATATACCTTCATCCATTCTGGCACATGATCAAGTTCATACCAGATGCCGGTGACCATCATTTCAAGGTCACAATAGATGTTCTTTTCTAGTTCACACGATCAAGTTGAATCATCTTCTCCGAATTATCTTTTTCTTTTAACACGCTAAGCTAAGATCAACCACTTGGAGAACGCGGAGCCTTTCTTTCTCGATCGTCTGTCTTAATAAGTTAAGCGGATTCCGATTCTATGGCAATCATCACTAGTTTCTCCCGAGGGCATGGTATGGCTTTGTTCTTGGTCTTGTTTAATAGTTCGATGAAGTACTCTGGTTCCTACACTGTATTGCTTACCATGGGTCCCCCAGCGGGAGTGCCTTATCTCTTTCATAAGATGGGTCTTTGGAGCCTTTCACAGCTCAAATCCATGCATTGAGCCGCTAATCCGTTTTCTAGCAAAGTCCCAGCAGGCTACCTCATCGCACAGTATTAAAGATCTTTTAGATGCACATATCCCTCTAGGAGGGCGATTGGGACGTGGGCATAAGGGCCTTTATGACACAGTAGCTACGGCCCAGCCTTCTCCACCTTCTGTCCTGGGTAGAAGCCAAGCCTCCGGTCTTCTGCGGAATTACCCAATGAATGTCTCCTAACACCGCGACGGGGACTCGATATGCAGCCTTCACTTGGTCAACGGAAGCCAAGATTGGTTGGATCCAACTTGTTTCTTTCGCCAAATTTGCTTCGATGTTCTTTTCACAAAATTATCTGACATAAAAGAAGAACACAAATGCAAAACTTTCTTACCTTTTGAAGTATCTGCTTTCGTTGCCATTGTTACCTTAGATGCAGATGATTCACCTTAATCAAATTTTGGAGTGACAAAAGAAACATTTGCTTTCTCCTTCTTGTGTAAAACAGGTGATGGAACTGATTCAACCTTAGGATCTATAGGTATTCTTTTCAAAATACTTACTGGTCCCTTAGGTTGTTCAGTTTGTTTGTATATACTGATATTGATTCAAATAACATATGTTTTTACATAAGTACAACTGATGTACTGAAAAAGGATTATAACAAATATAAATAAGTACAACTAATGTACAAAGAGAAGTTTCAACATATTTGGACTGTTGAAGTTGGGAGCAAATAATGGCAAGCCTGTCCAACAAATGGATAGCTTCTATTCTTCATCTACTCATCAGTAGATGGACCTTGAAGTTGTTGTTGTTGTTCAGACTTCTGATGATAATGTTCCAGAATGTCATCAATTTCTTCTATCTCATGTCTTAGGACTGTCAAGTTCTCCTCTTTCATAGAAGGCCTTGAGCTGTTCCCAAATAATTTCTCTCCATCTTGAATGCTGTTCAAAAGCATTTGAGAGTCTCAAGGCGATGACTTGCTTGTGACCAACCTTGTGAACATCTGAGGCTCTATGGAAACGCATTTTCTTTGACAAGGCGTCCTCAAAAAATACTCGTAGTTAAGGCTGTTAAATAAACTTACCCTCTTTGGGTTCAACTCCCTTGGGCAGGCTGTGATCAACTCCTTTGATCTGAAAAGCATACATTTCCTGCTTAATCATTATTATCAGCTCCTCAAGCTCTGTATTCTTTCTTTGTCTCCTGGGCTTGATTTTGTGTTCCACTTGTGAGGTACCCTTGATCAATTCTTCAGAAATTAGGCACATGTCTTTCACTTTTTCCATCAGCTTCTTGACATATGCCCTGACAGATTTTGTATTCTCAAATTTTGATCTGCTTGGGGCAAAAGCCAGCTCAACCCATTCTCTATATCCCATGCAGGAAACATCAGTGGATTCATAGGCTTCCAATTCCGGACCATCATCACCTAGCCTAGTGATCTGAAGTTTCCACTGCTTACCTTTTCTTGAAGTGAGGACAACTTTGATAATAGTTTCTTTGGCAAGTCTTCTGTCTGCAACATCAAAGAACTTTGTTCTTGCCATATTATCAAAGTGGAGTTGGGCTTTATCTGATGAGGATACAGGCTTTGTTTTGGTCACCAAGACCTGTGAACTCTGCTCTTTTTCAGTCACTGGCTCATTGGCAGCTTCTATCAGTTTCCTTTAAGCATCCAAAAAGGGTATTTTGATTTTTCTTGCCTCCTTGTATGCAAGGGCTTTAGCAGAAGCTTCTTCCGTCTTCTTTCTTTCAAGGATCTGTAGCTGCTCTTGTTTCCACTGATAATAAGTATCCAGTGGAATACCCATATCATTGGCCTGAGATTTGTCAATTTACAGTTGAGCGGATTTCAGAGTGTCAGTGTCGATAGTGGCCTTACCTTTGCCTTTTGCTGTCTGATCTTTACTGTTTCTATTTCCTCCTCCTCTTCTTCTTCTTCCTCTTCCAAAATTAAGTGTCTCCTTCTGCTTGGCCTGTCCCCAAGAATGGATTCCTCCCCCCTTAGATGATGCAGGGTTTAGAGATCCAACCTGAGTAGGCTGAGCTTCAGAGACCGTTGAAGTACCTGCAACAATAGCAGCTTTTGAATAACCTGCTGCTTGTTGTACTGAGGTTTATTTTTCCTTAGAGGGAGACGAAGATTTATCCCCCTTAGACATTTTCTTAGAGGTAGATTTAGACTTCTCCCCCTTGGAAGGAGATGGCACAGAGCCATCAACAGTAGTTCTGCCTGAAGGAACGAATCCAACAGGCTGGACAGCAGCAGGTTTGGTGACAGGTTTTGAACCAACCAGGCTAGGACTAAGAAATTCAAGTTGTCCTAAACCTCTGCTAGCTGGGTAACACAGGTTTGAAGAGAAGATGAATGGGAAGTGGCAAAGGATGAGAGCTGGGAAATAGCAGCCCTGTCAGTTTCTGTGAACACCAGACTTTGAAGCCATAGAAGAGTTAGTTCAAGGGACTCATGCATATCATCAAATCCTGCTGCCATAGAATTTGACAGGGATACCACTATGGTATCTAGAGAGGCTAGTCATGAGGGCAGTATGGTAGAGCAAGTTTCAGCAAGACCTGACAATTGATGAGAAACAGCTGCCAGGCTGGACATAGAGTCCTGTTGCTAAGTTAGAATTGATGAAAGGGTGGATGAGAGTTGTTGCAGCTGTGCAGTGAGTGCAAGCAGCTGTGATGAATGATCAGGTTGGGGAGCAGCGGTTTGAAAGAAAGTCCTGAACTAATCAAGAAAACCTTGAAGCTGGCCAGACACGGAGTCTATTATACTAGAAGAGAGGGAAGTCATAGACAGCAAAGACAGTTGGTCCTTTAAAGACAGGCGTTTTGGGGATGGAGGTGTATGCGTTGATTTATTGGATTGGGTTGATGGGGACGAGTGTGATGGAGAAGATTGAGGAGTGTGGGGATCACTGGGTGATGGCAGAGTTACCTTAGAAAGAATTTCCATAGCCTGGGCATAAGTTAAGTGGCCCAGCTTGGAAAGATCAATAGAACCTTCAGCAGTGGCTGTAGCTGCATCATAAGGTAGAGGTATGGGGGATGGTAGCCTTTCAGATGTCACTGGTATGATAACACCTTCATCAATAACATGTGTGGTTCCCTCAGTAGTGCATTTCAACATCATCAGTGGTGAAAGCTGGTGATGGAATGTGCACTTGGGGAGCAGCTTACCAGAGGGATGTTCCATTCCCTAAGGTTCATCAGCTTGGGTCGTTGGTCCCTCAGCAGTTGTTGGGTGTTGAATAGCTGTGTCATGAGGAGCAGAAGTTGAAGGCTGATCTGTTGATTGGCTTACACCAACAGCTTTGACAGCTTGTGCAGAATCAGTGGGTGTAGAAGAAATACGAGGGGGAAACTGTGTGGACTCAGTGTGGAGTGGAGAGTGCTCCTATTTTTCAATGTCTTCAGCCTGTTGAGAGGCTTGGACAATTGATGTGGTTGTCTCCTTTTGTACAACTGGTTCCTGTGGTGAGGAACCAGAGGGCTTAGGCTGACTTGGGGTTGACTCAGTTTCGAGTGAAGCCTGCTCCAACGTGGCTGCACCTTCTCCCAAAATAGGAGAAGTAGAAGCAGCATGGGTTACTTCTTTTTCAACTGACTCCTGTTGAGAGAGGTCAGAGGGGCTTGTTTTAGTGGAGGGTTTCTTTTTGGCTAAGGATTTCTTTCTTAGCCTATTGTAGGTTGTGAGGGATGATGTAGAAGACGGATGTTGTAGAAAGGTGATATAGGGTTCTGTTTGGACTGGTGGGGAGACTGGGCAAGAAACAGGAGGTTGAACCTGTTCCATGGTCTCAGGTGCCACAGAGGCACCAGCCAGAAAGGCATCCGGTTCAACTAGAAAAACCAAGGTGACCAGCCGGCTCCCCCTCAGCCACGAAGGCTGAGGGTGCAGACTTAGCTGTTTTGGCCTTCGTGTTGACAGGCCTAGTGTTAGTGGTCTTCAAGGCACAGTTTGCCTTTTTAGACCGTGATTTGGATTTTCTTGTGGGAGAAATGATTGGATTCACCTCCTAAGTATAAGGTCCTTACACCAAACCAAGCAACCTCCTCATTAGAGTTGACAGAGGAGGTTTGTTATCAAGTATTAGGGTGTAGAATACCCTATTTCCTATGACAGGAAATACTACAATAGTCAAGAGAGGTTGGGAGTTGTAAAGATGCTCACCACAAACATGCTGGAAAATGAGGCTTAAAAACCAAGGATATCTGACAGCAGTTGGACGGTGTTCTTGTTCCACCAGGTTCCTCAGATTAAGGAATATCCATTTTGCCATGTTGATAGTAGTCCCATCCACAAGTTGTAGGACTATTGGAATTCCATCCCTGCTGAGTTGGTCAAAAGAACCAACTTTGGAGCTTAAGCTCATCACCACTTAGGCGAAGAGAAAGCTGTAAGTTGGGGAGAGGTCCCTCCTAAACAGAGTTGCACCAACCTTTGGTTCTGCTACACCACAGCATCGTTGCAGGTTGCCCATTTGCTCGTTCTCATGCTGATGTTTGTCGTACTTCTCAGCAACTGGAAAATGGAGAACTTCCCTAAGGAGAGCAGTAGTTATCTCAACAGTTTTAGTGCCATTGAGAATGGTACCCCTTATGGTCTTGGTAGAAGGATCATAAGAACAAGTATACCAAAACTCATAAACCATCTCCTGGAACATGACACCAGGAGAGGCGGTCATAGCATAGTGCAGGGGATGAGCTTGCAGAAACTCCACCATAGGTTCATAAGCTTTCCCAACATAGTTTTTGGGAATGGTTAATTTGGCAATGTAGTTGGTGTGTTGGTTTCTGAGCATGGTGTTGACAGAGGGGTGCTTCTCAACATCATCACCGAGAAAGACAGGGACAAAAGGGTTGTTTGGGGAAGCCATTTGTGAGAGTAGGAGTGATGCACGATTTCTGGACACTTAGTCTTTTAGGGTTTTTTCAGATGGTTATGGAAGCAATAAGGAAGAAGAAGATGAAACAGTGAGTTAGGTAATTATAGGATTTGAATGTGAGTGAGTAGGAGAGAGAAAGGTTTGGGCGGTTGATTCGAAATGTTACTAACGGAAAACGGAACGGTTTGCCACGTCTGCACATTTGTCAGACCAACTTGACCTTTTTAACCACTAATACACGTAACACACATTATCCGCAGGTAATTAAGATAAATGAATACTTAATTTAAGTAACTTAAATGTGAAGTAATGTTAAATAAAAATTGATATTCTAAGCTGTTGTTAAAACCTGTGATGAAAAAGTTTCATCAAACACTGAACATTCTGCAAGCTGTTTATGAAACCTGTGTAGCTATATGAGAACATGTTTCATAGTGAAACATGTTTAATAGCTGAACAGGTTACAAGCCTTAGCCTTGTATGACAGATAACAGAGTGAGCAGGTTTTGGATTTTGAATAAGAGAGCAGGTTTGAGAGTAAAACTGATTCGCCCAAACCTGTAACATGTCAAACCGGTTCAAATTTTTAGAAGATAAAACTTGTTCTGTCCAAGCTGTTTTGGGAAATTTTAACAGATTTGATTAACTGACTTTTCTGAACATCAATGACACTTAGTCATTTTTATTTAACATTCTCAGCTTGCTTACAAGGTAATTAAACCTGTTTTCATCAAGAGGTTTGGTGAAAATGTCTGCAAGCTGTTCATCTGTGGCAACAAAAGTTACCTCCACATTACCTTTTTGGATGTGATCCCTTATGATGTGATGTCTGACCTCAATATGCTTTGTTTGAGAGTGGAAGACTGGATTGTCGGAAATAGCTATGGCACTTGTATTGTCACACAGAATAAGAGTTTTCCTATATACAAGGCCATAATCCTCAAGCTGATGCTGCATCCATAAGATCTGCCCACAGCAGAAATGTACTCAACTTCAGCAGTAGAAGTAGAAACAAAATTCTGCTTCTTGCTGCACCAACTGATCAACTTTCCACCAAGAAGTTGACATCCACCTATTGTGCTCTTTCTGTCTAGAGTCTTTGGGATACCAAACCTGGTGTACACTTTAGGTATCTGAGGATTCTTTTTACAGCAGCTATATGTGATTCCTTTGGATCAGCTTGAAACCTAGCACATAAACAGGAAGCAAACATAATATCTGGCCTACTAGTAGTTAAGTATAACAAGCTCCCAATCATGCCTCTGTAAGTTGTTACAGAAACAACTTTGCCACAAGTATCAGCATCCAACTTTACATTGCTTGCCATTGGGGTTTTGATGGGAGAACATTGATCAAATTTAAACTTTTTAGAAGATCTAATGTGTACTTTCTTTGATTTATGATAATTCCATTTGAGGTTTGTTTAACCTGTAATCCTAGAAAGAAAGTAAGTTCACCCATCATACTCATTTCATACTTAGATTTAATGAGTAGTGAAAAATTTTTGCATAACTGCTCATTAGTAGAACCAAAAATTAAGTCATCCACATAAATTTGAACAAGCATAATATCAGTTTTCACTTTCTTTATGAACAATGTAGTATCCACTTTACCTCTGGAATATCCATTGCTCATAAGGAAATCAGTAAGAGTGTCATACCAGGCTCTAGGGGCTTGTTTTAGACCATAGAGAGCTTTGTCCAACTTATAGACAAAACCTGAATGTTGTTCATATTCAAAACCTAGATGCTGCTTAACATATACCTCTTCTTGCAGCTTACCATTCAAAAATGCACTCTTAACATCCATTTGAAGTACATTCATGCTCTTGTGAGCAGCATAGGCCAGAAACAAACGAATTGCTTCTAACCTGGCCAAAGGAGCAAATGTTTCATCATAATTTATGCCTTGTTCTTGCCTATACCGTTGAGCAACTAGTCTTGGCTTGTTTCTTATGACATGACCTTGCTCATCCATCTTATTTATGAAAACCCACTTAGTGCTAATTATTGTTTTACCTTTAGGTACAAGGATCAGCTTCCATACGTTGTTTCTCTCAAACTGATTGAGTTCTTCTTGCATGGCAGTGATCCAATTGGCATCTTTAAGTGCATCATATACTTTTTTTGGCTACATTAGGGACAAAAAACTAGAAAACATACAAAAGTTTCCTAGACTGTCCCACCTTGTTTGCACACCTTTGTTGATGTCACCAATTATTCGTTCATTGGGGTGACACCTGATCCACTTAGGATCATGTTTCAATGAAGATTCCTCTGTATCAGTTTCATTTTCACCAGGCCTTGCAAAACAGCTCTCAGGATTATCAGACACACTGATATCTTGAGCCTGTTCACCCATTGAGAATGAATCATTATTATTGAACACAACAGTAGAGGATCCAGGGAAATCAACATTGATTGGTTCTGGACATGGTATATTAACTATATCAGTACACTTATTCACACAGGGTGTAACAATATAATCATCATCATGCCCATTATGGTTAACAGGTTCCACTCTGGGTGATGTGGAAGCTTTTGAGTCCTTTCCTCAATATTGGAATGCATAAGATCATCAAAGCTGAAATCTCCTGAAACTGATTCAGGGACAACTTTGGTAGAGGGATTTATGGACTCCTTAAAGGTGACATTGATAGATTCATCTATCACTTTTTTTTATGGTTGTATACTCTGTAGGCTTTAGAAATTGCTGAGTATCCAATAAACACACCTTCATCAGCTTTGGGTTCAAATTTGGCTAGATGGTCCCTTTGATTCAAGATGAAATAAGGACATCCAAACACATAGAAATAGCTTATATTTGGCTTTCTCCCTTTGAGTAATTGATAAGGAGTCTTATTGAACCTTCTCACCACTAAGGATCTATTTTGAGTGAAGCAGGCAGTATTGACAACTTCAGCCCAAAATGATGAAGGCAAACCTGATGCACACAACATGGTTCTAGTAGCTTCTATAAGAGTTCTGTTACTCCTTTCAGCAACTCCATTTTGTTGTGGAGTTCTTACAGCTGAAAAGTTTTGAGAGATCCCTCTTTCCTCGCAGAAGACCTCAAGAGTACTGTTTTTGAATTCAGTACCATGATCACTTCTAAGCTTCTTGACTTGGGCAGAGTTAAGAACTTCCATCTTCTTGAAAAATCAAATAATGTCTCTGGCAGCCTCTCATTTGGTCTTTAGGAAGATTACCCATGTAAACCTGGAGAACTCATCAACCATTACTAGAGTGTATCTTCTACCTTTTAGACATGAGACACAGACCGGTTCAAACAAATCCATATTGATTAAGAAGAGAGGTGTACCAATGGAGAAATTATGTTTGGATTAAAAAGATGTTTTTCTTTGCTTACCCTTCTCACAAGCTATGCAGAGTTTATCCTTAACATAAGTTATAGACGTCAAACCTGTTACTAACTCTTTCTTACAGAGTTTGTTGATATTCTTGAAGTTCAGGTGTGATAGCCTTTTGTGCCGCAACCAGTTGAGGTCTGCATTGCTCCTTGAGATGAAACATGTTTCAGTTGTTGGATCAACAGATTTTATATCTACAACATATACACCTTTCTTTCTTTGTGTATACAACACAACTTTGCCTTGGGAATCCAATATGTACCTCAGGTGCTCATCAAAGTTAATCTTGTAGGCAGTATAACAAAGTTGACTAATGCTTACAAGATTATGTTTTAGCCCAGACACATAGGCCACTCTGTTGAAAATTGCAGCACCAACTTGAAGGGCTCCATATCCTTCTGTAGATCCCTGAACATTGTCACCAAAGGTGACCTTTGGGCCTTTTTCAGGCTTGAGATCACTCAGCAAATCTTTGCAACCCGTCATGTGGCCAGAGCAGCCACTGTCCAAGGACCAAACCTGGCTTGGTTATTTAACCTGCAGAGTGACAGGGGGAAATATCAGTTTTTAGAGGAACTCATCAAAAGGATGTGTTCTCCATCTTCATCAATATTTGTTGATGGACCATTGAGATCTTCACTAATATTCCCAATTTGGATTGTATCAGCTGAGATACTCTCCTCAATGACAATGTTAGTTCCAACACTGCTGGTTTTTGCAATGTTGGAGCTAGCGGTGTCAGCAGGCCTCATCTCCTCCGTTTCAGAACAATCTTTGGCCATATGAGTCTTCTTTCCACATTTGTAACATTTTCTCTTTTTAGACTTTTTGGAAGTACTCCCATAAACACATTCTAGTTTATCTCTGTTGAGTTTCCCAACAGGTTTTAACAAAGTTTCACTTGTTTTAAAAGAACCAACAGCTTGGTTGGAAGGTACAACAACAACAACTTTACGTATTTCCTCTTTCTTCTTTTTGGTAGGACAGAGATCAAACACAGGTAATTTGATTCTCTTTTGTCCTTCCACAGGTTTGGAAAACGTATTCCCAATTTTCTAAGGATGGGCGATGGCTTTGCCTTTGCCTTTGCTGAGTTGTGATGACTGTTGCCTATCATCACTTCTTGTTTTAACAGAAGATTTTCCTCCATTTATAACCAGCTTTCGACTATGATTTAATAACTTATTTGAAATCACAGCAGATTTGCTCCCAGCATGAGACTTACCTCTGTTGGATGCAGGCTGCTTTCCTTTTGAAAACGTTTTCTCAAAATGTTCAGCATTAAATGGATTATGTGAAGACCTCCCCTTAGAGGGCAGTCCTCAGCGTCTAGGTCCCACAAATTTGCAATACGATATCAACCAAACTAAGATAGAGTAATTAAGTTGCGGAATTTAAGATTACAAGTACAAAAATTAGGATAAGTTTAATACAGTTTTTAGTACATAGTTAAAGTTTTCAAATTAAACTTATAAAGGGTACAAGGCTAATCTAATTCATGTCATCATACAATCACATCAAATCTACCCAGACCACCACAATCATCATCTGTCAATCTGTACCGAAAGTTTGTTGAGTAGTGGTCTATGGAAAACTTCAACTTGATTCTTAAAAGACCTAAGAACTAGGTCCAGCAGGTGCTTTTCCCTTATCTTTTCCTGTAAAAAGGTTAAACAACAACTATAAGTAATGCTTAGTGAGAATATAGATTTTCAGATTACATGCATTTTATCAAGCGGATCATGGGGTCTAGCGCGATATGTCTTGACTGCCGCTACAATCACTCATGATTGAGACATAGTAATTCATAGAGTTGGATGATGTCTAAGCCACACTCATGCTTTTAGTGGAAGCAATCCACATATACTGGGCTAGCAAACAGCAGTCATCGTGGGGGGAGCATTGGAGTAATCAATACCAAGTTCAGTAGAACTGGTGACATAGATAGGTCTAGAACAATAGACCGACAAGGCTAATCATGCTAAGCTTAATCAATGTATCAAAGATGCGGGCAATAATGAAGGCATATATAATCAAGGTCATGATAGCAATCTCAACTAATAAATATTAACTGAACTGAATTGTAAGTACAATGTCATGCAGAATGATAAGTCAAATAGCTATCATGATCCACAGGGCATCACCGAACCATGGTGAGCACATGTCACAATCCAGCTAAGCATGTATGAATGCGAAAATAAACTATCATCAACAAAATGTCTCAACCGCAATCTAGCATGTAAAACTGAATATCTATAACTCACAGGTTCTGTTGTCTTATCAAGCAGATTTCTCCACCACCTGAGTTATCTCAGGATTTAATTCTTTAATCTTTGTCTTTCTGGACTCTGGCTTTGCTTTGCAATTCTTTGACCCACTTTCAATATCTTTAGTCTTTAAATCTTTGTTCAGAATTTATCTGAACCTGTCCAGAATTTTACCATAACAACAACGTTAGCTTTTAGGTTGAAATCTTTATTTGATCTGATTCTGATAACTGATAAACTCCATCAATCATTTTACACTTTCTTTGTTCATTTAAAGTCTCAAAGATATATATATATATATATATATATATATATATATATATATATATATATATATATATATATATATATATATATATATATATATATATATATATATATATATATATATATATATATATTAAAATATATATATGTAATATATATTATATATATATATATATATATATATATGTATGTTATATATATATATGTATATATACCTATATATATATACATATGTATATATATACATACATATGTATATATACATATGTATATATATATATATATATATATATATATATATATATATATATATATATATATATATATATATATATATATATATATATATATATATATATATATATATATATATATATATCATGATGCTTTATTTGATATTCTTTAATTACTATAATCATGGGTCTTATAATTGTAACATGTCATTATTGTTATTTTAAAACATCAGAAATAGGACATTCGAAATTGAACATCCGGATTCGCACCATCCGAATTGAGAATCCGGACCGAGCCGTCCGAACTAGCCATCCGAATTGTGCTGTCCGAACTGAGCCATCCGAACTCGGATGATCCGAGTTCGGATCTGTGTCATCCGAGAATGGTGCCTCATCCGAATTCGGATACCAACCGAAATCGTATCCCATCTCTTAGAAATTTTCCAGATTTGTTCTTGAGGTTCAAGTTTTTACGCATACAGGTTTTCATAAAAAATTCTCCAAACACATTTTTATTTACATGCAATTAAATTTCATGTTATATTATCATTATTGGGGTGTTTTTACACTATTTTCCCTATCACAAACATTATTAACCATTCAGAATCGTCCAAAATATGATGAAAAACTCAAGAACACAAAATTTTACAAAAACTCACAGTTCTTGCTTATTTGGACGAATTCTAAAGACTTAAATACATGATTTCTAACCATTTATTCAAACATGCAATTTAAATCTATGCTTTAAATATTTGAATTTCGTTTTTCTCAAAACCGAAAACTAAACCCATGTAATTTCGAAACTTTAAATGAATATTACCTTGAATGTTGTAGATTATTGTTGTTTGATGCTTGTTATAACTTCCTCTTGATTTTAGATCTTCAATTTATTGCAAATTTATGGTTTCTTGATAAAAGGTTGAAGATGACCGTAGGTTTAGGAGAGAGAAGAGAGAGAGTTGAATTTTTTTTTAATTTGGTGATAATGAGGGAGAGTTGAAATTTTCTTTATCTTTTGGAATTTGTCACTTTTGGTCCCTCTACATTTTCATCTTTATTTTATCATTAATAACAAATAATTTAACTTAATTAAATATTTTCATTAATTAATTAAATTACAATACAAATGATATAATTAAATTACATTATTAGCTCAAATTCAGAAATTAAACGTTCGGTTAAGACTAGGTTGTTACAGATTGGGATCCACCACGCACAAACTTCGTCCTCGAAGTTAGCTTTGTTCGAACAGACTTGGATAGGTAGCTTTCATGACATCTTTGGATACCCAAGACTGATGTGAACCTTTATGGTGTTTCCACTGAACGAGCAACTCTTGTATCTCTTTGTTGCGAAGCTTTTTGGTCTTCCAGTCCAGAATACACTCTGGCTCTTCAACCACGCGAAGCTTCTCATCAATTCGTAGATTAACATGTGGTATTTTAACTTCTCTTTCTTCTGCTAGGCTCTTTCTCAAATGACTAACATGGAATACAGGATGTATTCCCGCTAAGTCTGTTGGCAATTCAAGACGATAGGATAGATTTCCTATCGTTTCAACTATCTTGAACGGACCTATAAATCTTGGAGCTAGCTTGTTTCTCTTTATGAATCACACCACATTCTTCGTTGGAGATACTATCAGCATCACCCAATCATTAACTGCAAAACTTATTGATCTATGACAATTGTCATAATACGATTTCTGCCTGCTTTGAGCTTCAAGAATGTTCCTTTTGACAAGTTGAATCTTCTCATGAGTCAACTGTAAAAGGACAGGACCCGCTAAGAGTGATTCACCTGTTTCGCACCAACAGATGGGAGTTTTGCACTTTCTTCTGTACAAAGCTTCAAAAGGAGCCATCTTGATCGTTGAATGATAACTGTTGTTGTATGAGAATTCGACTAAAGGTAAATGGTCATCCCAGTTACCACCAAGATCAAGAACGCAGGCACGGAGCATATCTTCAAGAGTCAAGATAGTGCGTTCACTTTGACCATCTGCATTAGGATGATAAGATGTACTCATGGAGATTCGAGTACCCATCCCTTCTTGCAGCGCTTTCCTGAATCTCGAAGTGAAACGACTATCACGATCAGAGACGATAGACTTCGGCGCACCGTGACGAGAAATGACCTTGGTGATGTACATCCGTGCCAATCTATCAAGAGTATAAGTCTCTTTCATCGGTATGAAGTGCGCTGATTTCGTTAAACGATCCACGACTACCCAGATGGAGTCGTGCTGTCTCTTGGTTTTAGGCAACTTCATGACAAAATCCATGGTTATATGCTCCCACTTCCACTCAGGAACTGGTAGTGGTTGCATATCCCCGAAGGTTTTCGGATGTTCTGCCTTAACCATTTGACAGATTCTGCAGCTTTTGACGAATTGACCGATGTCTTTCTTCATTCCTGGCCACCGATAATCAGCTTTAAGATCAAAGTACATATTTGAGCTGCCAGGATGAATAGATAACTTGGACTGATGGGCTTCTGATAGAAGTGTGTTGCGGATAGAACCATATTTAGGAATCCAGATTCAGTTTCCCTTGAGACATTGAGGTCCCATATGATTCATAGACAGAAATTGCAATTGCCCTTTAAGTTTTTCAGAACAAAAATTCTCTTCTTTCAGTGCTTTAGCTCGAGCGGATTTGATGTCCTTAATAAGATCGGAAGAGAATACAACAGGAGTCAGGGCTTAGCAACACTTTTCAAGATATACTTTTCTACTCAAAGCATCCGCGACCACGTTAGCTTTATCGGGATGATATAGGATCTCACAATCATAATCCTTGATGAGCTCCAAGGACCGTCGCTGTTTCATGTTCAGATCCTTTTCAGTAAATAGATGTTTGAGGCTTTTATGGTCGGTGTAAAGCTGACACCGAGTTCCATAGAGATAGTGACGCCAGATTTTCAGTGCAAAGGTAACGGCAGCCAACTCAAGATCATGAGTTGGTGCACTTTTCTCGTAATCTTTCAATTGCCATGAAGCATAGTCAATGACTATTCCCCTTTGCATGAGGAGGCAGCCTAAACTAGTACCAGAGGCATTGCTATAGACAACGAAGTCATCATTGCCCTCTGGTAAGGCTAGGATTGGCGCTTGATTAAGATTTTTGCTGTTTATCAGACCATACGAAAGGTGTATTCTTTCTTGTTAGCATCGTAAGCGGTACAACAATCTTTGAGAAGTCTTTAATGAATCGCCGGTAGTAACCAGCCAATCCTAGGAAACTTTTGATTTCTGAGGCATTGCGAGGCGTTTGCCACTTTTGAACCGCCTCGACTTTAGACGGATCAACTGAGATCCCTTCGCCAGATATAACATGGCCAAGGAATTGTATCTATAAAGATAACAAAGTAGAATTTCAAGTTTCGTATTCAATCAAAGAATGCTTAGGAAATAGCTCGAGACAATATAAGGTTTTACCTTTCTAAGCCAGAATTCGCACTTTGAAAATTTAGCGTAGAGTCTTTCCTTTGTCAATAACTTTAGCAGTTGACGCAGATGAACAACATGATCAGCCTCCATTTTGGAGTAAATCAGAATATCGTCTATGAATACGATAACTGACTTATCCAACATTGGCCTGCACACGCGATTCATGAGATCCATGAATGCCGCTGGTGCATTCGTTAAACCAAATGGCATTACGAGAAATTCATAATGATCGTATCTCGTTCGGAAGGCTGTCTTTGGAATATCCTCATCTTTTACTTTCAACTGACGATACCCAGAACGAAGATCAATTTCAGAGAAATAAATTGCTCCTTGTAGCTAATCAAATAAATCGTCGATTTTGGGCGGAGGATACACATTCTTGATGGTGACTTTGTTCAACTCACCATAGTCGATGCACATATGGAGAGTTCCGTCTTTCTTTTTAACGAACAAGACAGGTGCACCACATGGAGATGAACTAGGTCGGATAAATCCCTTCTCTAACAGATCTTGCAATTGCTTTGACATTTCCTGTATCTCTGCAGGCGCAAGTCTGTAGGGAGCTTTGGCGATTGGAGCCGCACCAGGAACTAAGTCAATTCCAAACTCGACTTGACGATCCGGTGGCACTCCAGAAATATCATCAGGGAATATGTCTGGGAACTCACAGACGATCAGAATATCAGATATGGATTTCTTGTTCGCTTCAGAGACAGATTCATACTAGACAAAACACTAATAGGATTCGTGACACTTATACAGATATTTACGCGCTTTCTCAACAGATATGAAGCATTGAGCACCTTTACGTTTGTCGCCTTTAATTTATAACACTCGGCCGTCTGAAGTCTTGATTCTGATGATTCGGC
This sequence comes from Centrapalus pauciflorus, assembly GCA_020465985.1. Lineage (NCBI taxonomy): Eukaryota > Viridiplantae > Streptophyta > Magnoliopsida > Asterales > Asteraceae > Centrapalus > Centrapalus pauciflorus. The sequence continues at coordinate 3,361 of JAANYP010002793.1, read as the reverse complement.
GGTTGCAGATGATCGTAGCTTCGTTATTCGTTAACCAGTCCATGCCGATAATAACGTCGAACTCTTTTAACGGAATCGGAATAAGATCGAGGTTGAACACAATGTTATTAACGAGCAGAGTGCAATTTCAGTACACAGAATCAGCCATAACGTAATTGTTACTGGCCGTCTCTATATCGAGTACTACAGGAAGCTTTGATGGAGATTTAGATAGTCTTTGATCAAAACTAGTCGAGATGTATGAACGACTTGCACCAGAATCAAATAGTACACGAGCAGGTATCGAATTTAGCATGAACATACCGGTAACCACATCAGGGTTTTCTTTCGCTTCTTCCGCTGTTATCTGAAATGCACGGGTCCTTGCAGTTGGAGTTACAGCTGAGCTTTTCATCGTAGAACCTCCAGCTGATGATTGTGATTGACCTCGGCGTCCACTTTGACACTGATACATGAAGTGTCCAAGCTTCCCACACTTAGCACATCCAAGACCCCGCTGGAGACACTCTTCACTGCTGTGGCCGATCTTGCTACACACATAGCAAGTAACGTCGTCCGGATTACACAGTCCCATATGCGATTTCCTGCATCTTTTGCAGAATCGTGGTTCATTCGTGAGAGAGTAAGCTTGAGCTTTCTGAGGTGAGCTGTATTGTTGAGATTGTTTGGGTTGCTGGGACTGAGATTTGTTGGGCTTAAAGAACTTGCCGAATCTCTGCTTCTTTGGGGGAGAAGGAAATGTTGGATTTGTCAGTGGAGCGTAGAGTTGATCGCCATACTCTAAATATCCCCTCTCTATCTGTCTTGCTGCTTCAACCATTTCCAGATAACTTTTATACCCCATCGTGTTCATCGAGTGTCTGTACCTCGGGTTAAGCCCTCCGCGAAATCTATTCATCTTTCTTTCCTTGGTGGCTACTTGATACGAGGAATAGCCATAGAGTCGCGAGAATTCGTGCTCATACTCGTCAACAGTCTTGGTTCCTTGAGTTAGTTGCATCACTTGGACCACCATTTGGTCCTGTTGGTCAACAGGATAATACTTCGCGTTAAACATGTCAAGCAATTGATCCCACTCTAAAGTCTGAATAACCTCTTCTCCATAAATACTTCTCTGAGTCTTCCACCAAGCATGGGCAGCGCCGACGAATAAAGCAGAAGCGTATCTCACTTTCTTGGATTCTAGGCAGTCAGAAATTCTGAAGATTTCTTCAGTGTGGCTTATCCAATCCAGAGCCTGGATTGGGTTCACTGTACCCTCAAAGTTCAGGGCACCGCTCGCTTGAAATTCTTTAAACTTACAGCCTTTTGGCTGCTCAATTTGGGTATCAGGATTTGAGTTATCGATATCAGCTTCATTATTTTGGGCTTGTTTTTCTTTTCGCTTATTTTTCTTATCCACACGTCTCTTAGCTTCGTCCTCATCTCTGACCCGAAACTGTTCTTGCATGTTCTTGTTTTCTTGTTCAGATTGGTGGGCTAATGGTTGTTATACCATTTCGAACATCTGCAGGGGGGTCATGTTGTTGGGAATATCACTTGATCCTGACATCTTTATTGAAAATTAAAATAATGTAACTATCAGATTATAGACTTAGATCTATGTATCCTTATTCCCATCCTAACAGTCTGTACATCGTATCTCAGTTCAAACCCCCAAAATGATTGATACATATGTATTGCTTCAGTTTGAGACCAAGTATTATCCACAAAATACTTGATTCACTCAAACTATGAGCTCTGATACCATCCTGTGAAGACCTCCCCTTACGGGGCAGTCCTCAGCGTCTAGGTCCCACAAATTGCAATACGATATCAATCAAACTAAGATAGAGTAATTAAGTTGCGTAATTTTAGATTACAAGTACAAACATTAGGATAAGTTTAATACAATTTTTAGTACAGAGTTAAAGTTTTCAAATTAAACTTATAAAGGATACAATGCTAATCTAATTCATGTCATCATACAATCAAATCAAATCTACCCAGACCACCACAATTATCATCTTCCAATCTGTACCGAAAGTTTGTTGAGTAGTGGTCTATGGAAAACTTCAACTTGATTCTTGAAAGACCTAAGAACTAGGTCTAGCAGGTGCTTTTCCCTTATCTTTTCCTGTAAAAAGGTTAAACAACAACGATAAGCAATGCTTAGTGAGAATATAGATTTTCAGATTACATGCATTTTATCAAGCGGATCATGGGGTCTAGCGTGATATGTCTTGACTACCGCTACAGCCACTCATGATTGAGATATAATATTTCATAGAGTGGAAGGATGTCTAGGCCACACTCACGCTTTTAGTGGAAGCTATCCACTTATACTGGCTACTAGCAGTCATCGTGGGGGTAGCATCAGAGTAATCAATACCAAGTTCAATAGAACTGGTGACATAGCTAGGTCTAGAACAATAGACCGACAAATCTAATCACGTTAAGCTGAATCAATGTATCAAAGATGCGAGCAATAATGAAAGCATAAATAATCAAGGTCATGATAGCAATCTCAACTGATAACATTAACTGAACTGAATTGCAACTACAATGTCATGCAGAATGATAAGTCAAATAGCTATCATGATCCACAGGGCATCACCGAACCATGGTGAGCACAGGTTACAATCCAGCTGAGCATGTATGAATGCCAAAATAAACTATCAACAACAATATGTCTCAACCGGAATCTAGCATTTAAAACTTAATATCTATAACTTACAGGTTCTGTTGTCTTTTCAAGAAGATTTCTCCGCCACCTTAGTTATCTCAGGATTTAATTTCTATAATCGTTGTCTTTCTAGACTCTAGCTTTGCTTTACAATTCTTTGGCCCACATTCCGTATCTTTAATCTTTAAATCTTTGTTCAAAATTTATCTGAACCTGTCCAGAATTTTATCATAACAAGAACATTAGCTTTTAGCTTGAAATCTTTATTTGATCTGATTCTGATAACTGATAAAGTCCGTCAATCATTTTACACTTTGTTCATTTGAAGTCCCAAAGATAGATATATATATATATATATATATATATATATATATATATATATATATATATATATATACATACATACATATATCCTGATTCTTTATTTAATGTTCTTTAATTATTATAATCACGGGTCTTATAATTTTAACATATCATTTATTTGTTATTTTAAAACTTCAGAAATAGGACATCCGAAATTGTACATCCGGATTCGCACCATCCGAATTGGGAATCCGGACAGGGCCGTCCGAACTGGCCATCCGAATTGTGCTGTTCGAACTGAACCATCCGCACTCGGATGATCCGAGTTCGGATCTGTGTCATCCTAGAATGGTGCCTCATCCGAATTCAGATCCCAACCGAATTCGGATCCCA
>JAANYP010002792.1:747498-833338 GCA_020465985.1 Centrapalus pauciflorus | reverse complement strand
CAAGCCCTCCCCACTGATATTCTGGTAGGTGTAGACAGTAAAATGTCTGCAAAGGAAATGTGGGACGAGCTGGAAATCCAAATGCTGGGGGCAGATCTTGATGACCGTGCCAAAATTGAAGAGGCAAAGGCAAAGTTTTCAGAATTCCGCGCCAAAGACGGGGAATCTCTGCAATCCACGTTTACCAGGTTTTGTGCAGTCCTTAATGAATTGAATAAACTGCACATCAAAAAGGATCGGGATGACATAAACATCCAATTCTTTGCCGCCTTAGCCCCCGAGTGGCAGCTTGCATGTAGGGCAACAAAGAGAGTCTTGAACATCCCTGAGGTATCTATAAATGTCGTCTTTAAGGAGCTTAAGAAATATCAAGGCGATGTGGATCAACAGAAGCTGATGGCAACTCAATTGGCCTCACTATTGCTATCAGCCAACACAGGGTTGAAACCAAATGATTCCCTAGCCTTGATCACAAACACGCAGATTCCGACACCATCTTTTGCTCCCGGGTCTTCATCATCTCAGTACAGGTATGCTTCCCCTCCGCGTGAGGTCTATGATGAGGAGGAAGCCACGATACAAGAACAGATTGCCTTGTGGACCAACCGTCTCCAACAACGACGGTTCTCCAACAAGACCAACAACCAACTCCGATATGACACCGGTCCTCGGAGGTACTCTGATGATAGAAGGGATGACAGACGCGATGACTATCGCAGGGACGACTACCGCAGACATGATAGAGACGATCGCCGGTATGATGATAGACGCGACTATCGCGATGATCGCCGTTATGACAGGCGTGACGAAAGGCGAGATGACAGGAGAGAGGAAAGGAGAGAGGACAGGCGGGACGATCGTAGGGATGATCGTCGGGATGACCGCCGGGAAAGGAGGCGTGATGACAGCCGTGAGCACCGCCGGGCCGAAAAGAGGCCGGCGGAAAGAAGAGAGGAGAAGCCAAGAGCAGACGAGCCAAAGGCTACTGATGAACGTCTCTGCTACAAATGTGGCAAACCGGGCCACTTTGCTAGGGAATGCAAGAACAATTTTGAGAGAGACGTTGCATATTATGAAAGAAAGCTCGAGGCTGCAAAGACGAAGTCGGATGCATTGGCCCTCGTCGCCCAGGAGGATTACTGGGATGCTGAAGATTCTGACGACGAGGATGACAATGGCAAAAATTGCTATATGGTTGATCGTCAGGGGTTGGAGATTTGTGCTGCTGTTACTGCTGCAAATTCAGACGCTGCTGCTGAGGGGAAGACATTGAACCATCCACCAGCATGTCTGATGGCTACAACCGACGATCCCGAATGCTCCACATCCGGCTCAGAGTCCAGCGAGGTATATTCCTATTACATTCCTGCACATGTAAATAAATTATTTGTAGATAATGAATGTACACTACACACACAAATACTTGATCTACAAGATAGATTAAAAGCTGAAACTGCAAAGTGTGTACAGGCTGAACATCAAGCTCATATTTTGAAAGAATCATCTGAATTATATCATGCAAAATGGTTAACTAATCAAAATGTTATAAAACAGATGTTGATAGAAAAAGTAGATGTTCAGGATAGGAATATATACCTTGAATCTTGCATGGAAACGCTTTCAAAAGAAAAACTCTCTTTAAAAGAAGAAATTTCTGTTCTTACAAAACAATTAGATGTGGTAAATATGGAAAATATAGACAGTTTAGAAAAATACAAAATGATTGAAGAAGAAAGGATAAGTTTGTACGCAAGAATAAAGACCCTTGACGATGCATTTTTGAAAAGGGGTCAAACAGAACAAACTATCCATTTAAATCAGCCCAAAGAAACTAGGTTTTACCATTCTAAACAGGGAATTGGTTTTAAAAAATCCTAAATATTTGGAAAAAGCACAAAATGTCTTACCTGTATTTTATGACATGAATTATATGGGAGCCGGTATTAAATCTTTCTTTTTTGAGTCATCAAAAGAAGTTTTAAACCAAGAAAATGAGAAACGTGTTGCGCGTAAAGATAAAGAAATTTCTTTTCATTATGAAGAACTTAACGAGAGTTATTCTTCTAGAGTACCCACTTTAGAGGAAGATCTCTCGTCAACTTATTCAGAAACTGAATTGAACACTGAAACTAAAAAAATCAAATCCTCAACTTTATATTCCTGCAAAAGTTCTTCAACAACAAATCATTGTTTTAGAAAAGGAATTGAAGTCGTCTCAAGAAAAAGCACTTGATCTTCAAGATGCTCTTTTTAAGAGAGAAGAAGAATTGATAAATCAATCTTTTCAACAAACTGTGGAAGTCACTGTCTACAGAGAAAATTTTGAAATAGTTTCACAACGATTGAAAGATCTTTCAAAACAACCAACACTTTCTCATTCTCTAAAAATTCCATGTATGTCATCAGATAAAGGTAAGGCTACAGCTGAAACTTCTTCTATCTTTGTCAAAGGTGAGTGCACAAATGCTTTCAAGAATGAGGTTTCTAAAAAGACTCAGATAAAATCCAAGTCTTTTAAGAAACCCACTCACCTCCAAAAAGAAAAGTCTGTCAAGTCTAAATCTTCCATGCTTACTCACTCTAATCGTTTTGTTCCTACAGATCATATAAGGAGAGTCCCAAAAACCACCATGCAGGATTTTTCAAGTTTTTTTGTGAAGAAGGCTTTGATGCCATGTGAATTTGTTTCTAGAGATAGGATGTCTGTAATCTCTAAAGACAATTTGTGTAACCAAGTATGTGACAATGTTTGTAATGATGTACCGAATTCTACTATTTCATTAAAGTACTCTTTCAAGGATTTGTTTAATCTATGTCCAACTAAATATAGACGACAGGTTCCTGAAATGAATGCTTTTGTGCCTTATCCTGTTAAACGAATTCGGAAAAAGAAAACTAAAAATAGTGCATCATCGGCCACAAACAAAGTTGAGACATGTCTGTTGCCAAGACCCAAAACCAAAGCAACGGTCAAGAAGGTCTCATCAAGACAAAAACCGAAGGCAATTTCAGCGCCTAAGGTTCCAAAACCCAATAAATCCAATCTTCAATGGATTCCAAAGGGTTGTGCATCTAGACCACACACAAATGCTAGTTGGGTTTCTAAATCTGTACACGTGCCATATAAATCTGGAATTCCTAACAAAAAGGGACCCATATTGAGGTGGGTACCCAAGGTTGTGTGATCTTAATGCAGATGGTTCTTGGTTACTTCTGATCAAGACCCGTGCTTCAAAGACATGGCTTCTAGTTACCTTAGACTAGGACCCGTTCTTTTGCTTGTCGGTTGTGCTTAAACCGACACGTTTGGCTTCTGTGCACACAGCCCAGGACCCAGTCTTAACTCATCATGTTTTCTGAACATCTCAATTCAGAACACGGTTTGATTGTGAATTAAAAATGGATGAGTTTGAATACATATAGTTTTCACTATATGAATTTATGTGTTTTTCAGGCTATGTCCATTTGGTATATGGATTCGGGTTGCTCCAAGCATATGACAGGAAGAAGAGAATTGCTGTCCAACGTTGTTGAACAGTACTGCGGAACTGTGAAATTCGGGAACAACCATCAGGCTCAAATAAAAGGATACGGGGACTTAGTTCTAAATAATCTGGTCATCAAGGACGTTGACTATGTTGAAGGGTTATCTCATAATCTTTTTAGCATAGGACAGCTCTGCGACAAAGGACTAGAGGTAACATTTAGGGCTAAGAACTGCAGTGTTAAGAACATAGATGGAAAAGAAATCTTGACTGGTTCCCGAAAATCTAACCTTTACACCATTGACGTATCTAAGCTTGTGGTGAAGGATAACATTTGCCTACTATCAAAAGCCTCGTCAAAAGACTCTTGGTTGTGGCATCGAAGATTATCCCATTTGAATTTTGATAACATAAACAAGCTGGCTGCGAAGCAATTGGTCAAAGGACTTCCTGAGTTGCGCTACGAAAAGGACCATCTTTGCGGAGCATGTGAGAAAGGAAAAATGAAACGATCATCTCACAAACCAAAGCCCGAACCATCAACAAAAAGAGTTTTGGAGTTACTTCATATGGATTTATGCGGACCGATGAGAACTAAAAGCATAAATGGAAAACGATATGTGTTGGTTATCGTTGATGATTATTCTCGATATACCTGGGTCAGGTTCTTGCGTTCCAAGGACGAGACAGCTCAAGAAATCATTGATTTTATCAAAAGTGTCGAGACCCAACAGCAGCTGTCAGTACAATCAATCAGATCAGATAACGGCACGGAGTTCAAGAACTCGGTAGTAGAGGCCTTCCTTCGATCCAAGGGGATTCAGCATCAATACTCTGCTGCTAGAACACCTCAACAAAACGGGATCGTGGAAAGGCGTAACCGTACGCTAGTAGAAGCCGCTCGTACAATGCTCACATACTCAAAGCTACCTCCGTTCTTGTGGGCCGAAGCCGTATCAACAGCATGCTATACACAGAATCGCTCCATCATTCATAAGCGCTTTAACAAAACTCCATACCAGCTCTTTTTGAATAAAGTACCATTTATCAAGTACTTACGTGTATTTGGTTGCAGGTGCTATGTACTGAATGACAGAGACAACCTCGGGAAATTTAACGAAAAGGCGGATGAAGCGATCTTCATTGGATACTCATCCAACTCGAAGGCGTATCGCGCATTCAATACCCGAACCAGAACCGTCAACGAAAGGGTGCACGTCACATTTGATGAGTTGGCTGAACTGGCACCCGAAGTTGATCAATCAGGACCACGCATTACTCAAATGCCTGGAGACTCATCGAATAACCCCATTTCTTTTTCTTCTTCTGATTTGGTTAATTTATTTGATCCTTTTTATGTTGAATTTTTCGGTCCTAATGCTAGTGTGTCTAATGTTGTTAATAATGTAGGTAATCCATCCTGTTCAACTGCGCCGCAAAGTTTCTCCACTCCATCTTCATCAACATATCCTCATCCATCCACATCATCCACCGACACATCCGCAGTTGACTCTACTCCTGTAATACCCTCACATATAATACCAACGATTCTTCCTTCACTTGAACACTCGGAAATTGAACCCGAACCTGTGGTACCATCATTTGAAACCATTGACCATGAATCCTCATCCATTCCCATATTAACCACAGAGGTTCCATCCCGAGCACCCCTTCCACACGAGATCAAATGGACCCGCAGTCACCCATCAGAACAAATCATTGGTGACGTAACAACAGGAGTCCAAACTCGTAGGGCATCTGCTAATGAATGTCTCTACACTTCATTCTTAAGTATGATAGAGCCCGCTCGTGTGGATGAAGCCCTGACAGATCCGGATTGGATAGTTGCAATGCAAGAGGAACTCAACCAGTTTGAACAGCTAAGAGTATGGCGGTTAGTTCCCAAGCCAAAAGACCGTACAATCATCGGAACAAAGTGGATCTTCAAGAACAAACGAGATGAAAACGGCATTGTGATAAGGAACAAAGCAAGACTTGTTGCCAAAGGCTACCGACAACAAGAAGGGATAGATTATGACGAGACCTTCGCTCCCGTTGTACGGATCGAAGCAATCAGAATCTTCTTGGCGTATGCGGCACACAAAGACTTCAAAGTGTACCAAATGGACGTCAAGACTGCCTTTCTGAACGGTGAACTTAACGAGGAAGTGTATGTTGAACAACCACAAGGCTTTGTTGATGCACATAAACCTGACCATGTTTATGTGCTAGATAAGGCCCTCTATGGTTTAAAACAAGCACCTCGAGCATGGTATGATAGTCTTTCGAATTTCCTTATTTCTGTCGGTTTCTATAAAGGTGTGGTGGACACAACTCTGTTCACTAAAAGGGAAGGCCCACATATAATGCTAGTACAGATTTATGTTGACGATATTATATTTGATCTACTGACAGTAATTTTTGTAAGGATTTTTCAGCCCTAATGGAGTCTCGGTTTGAGATGAGTATGATGGGGGAAATGAACTTTTTCCTCGGATTACAAGTCAAACAACTTGAGGATGGGATTTTTGTGAACCAATCGAAATATACTCTTGACATTCTCAAGAAGTATAAGTTAGACTCTTGCACGAGTATCGCAACTCTCATGGCCTCCAACTGTAAGTTAGACACCGATCCTTCCGGGAAAAGTGTCGATAATACAACTTACAGAGGGATGATAGGATCCTTACTGTACTTGACTGCCAGTAGACCGGATATAGTGTTTTCAACATGTCTTTGTGCTAGATTTCAGGCCGACCCAAAAGAATCACACCTAACTGCGGTAAAACGCATTTTTCGTTATCTTAAGGGTACACCCGAACTTGGTCTATGGTATCCAAAAGGAACCGATTTCGATCTTACCGCGTTTTTAGATGCTGATTTTGCAGGTTGTAGAGTGGACAGAAAAAGCACATCGGGAGGAATACAGTTCTTAGGCGATAGACCGGTGAGTTGGTCTTCCAAAAAGCAGAATTGTGTATCCACATCCACAGCTGAGGCTGAGTATGTAGCAGCTGCAAGTTGTTGCTCTCAAGTGCTGTGGATGAGAACACAATTACGTGATTATGGGTTCTCACTCACCAATATCCCTATTTACTGTGATTCTCGAAGTGCAATTGCCATCTCTTGCAATCCCGTGCAGCACTCTCGAACAAAACACATAGATATCAGGTATCATTTTATTAAAGATCACGTGGAAAAGGGAACCATTGAGTTGTATTTTGTTGGCACGGAATACCAACTAGCGGATATATTTATAAAAGCTTTAGACGAACCTCGTTTTCGGTTTTTAGTATCTCATATCGGCATGTTGAATCCACCTTCCAATTAAATATCAGATATTGTCTTAAATAATTCTATTTCAATCTATCATGATTGAAATTCCTTTATTTTAGAAAATAACTGTTATTTAAATTTAAGGTTTATGTCACAAAATTAAAACTCATTATTTCCTTATCTGCGCATATTTTTAATAATTAATGATCCTGATAAATTGCTGTGTGAATTGTTCATCATGGAGTGGGATGCAAACAATATCCAGGTTTGTCGGTATTAGTAATGCTTAAAAGAAGGGTTGTCGTGATTTAAATCTGAAAAGGAAAAAGGATCGGTATTTATTTGAGGGGGAGTAGAATTAGGATTTTAAATTTTATAATTTTGTGTTTCTTTTTATTTCCTTTATGGTTAAATTTTTTATTTTTAGGTTAGTCATAATTTTATTTTTAGGTTAGTCATAATTTTAATTTTAGGCTAGTCTTAACTTTATTTTAATTTTAAGTTTTAAATTTAATTGGTCAGAAAATCACAAAAAGATTTTAAATTTCAAAATTATCAAAAAACCAAAAAGATTTTAGGTTACTTAATTTCATTTTAACTTCAAATCTAAAGAAAATACCAAAAATATTTTAATTTTTTGTTTGGGCCAAAATTTTTTCTTTGTTTTTGCTTAATTCCACAAAAGCCCATTTTAGTTTCAAATTTATGTGTGTATGTTGAGTCTAAACCGGCGGCCCATCTTCCATTTGGGGCGCGGATCTCAGACCCGACCCATGACCCGCGCGAGTTTATATAATGGGTTGGTCAACTGGTCAACTCATCTTCCTTCACTTTCAAGATATTTCTTTCTTCTTCTCCTTCCCTCCCGTCGACACCACCGCCCCAAACCACCATTGTTACCACTTCAAGCTTTTGGAACATCATAATCTTTCGTTTTTCTTGCTTTTTCCTTCTTCGGCACTACCAGGTAACATATTTCTGTCCTTATTTCAGTCTTTAACTTCCTAGATTGCGTGTTTGATTTTCAAAGTTTTTCTAGTTTTTCAATTCGGTTTTTTCTAGTTTTAGGTAGTTTAATGTGGTATTTCTTCTTAGTTGTAGTTAAATAAAATGTTCCTTAGGTTATTTCAGTATAGGATCTGTAATTTCATGCATTTTCAGTAGGATTTTAACTGTTCACATTTATTTTTGCATGAACATTAACTGCACTCATGCAGTTTCGGATGTCCGAATTCGGACCACCACCCGAATTCGGATGTCCGACTTAGACTAAAGTTCAAAATTTTCAAAGTACAAAACCATAGTTCGGACCACTGTTGATCCGAATTCGGTTCACCGTTGATCCGAATTCGGACCTTCAAAGCAGGGCCAAGATTTTCAAAACTTGAATTTACTCTAAGTAGTTCACCACTGTTCATCCGAATTCGGATGATATCCGAACTCGGTTCCAATCCGAATTCTGGGTACCATCCGAACTCAGGACCATTCCATATCATTTCATGCATTTACATAAGTCATCATCCGAATTCGGATCATGTTCCATGACACATCCGAATTCGGACCACTTTCATTCATTCCATGCCTCACATTTCGGACCACATCCGAATTCGGTTCCTGTTTTCAACTCATCCGAATTCGAACCCCACTCACATCATTCATGCATCATTCCATTTCGGATTGATCCGAATTCGATGACACTGTTCATCCGAATTCGGACCATCCGAAATCCAACACTTAGGATTTTTTTATTTTTCATTTTTTTCCATTTCTGCATTTTCATATAAATTAAAAATCAAAAAAAAAAAAAATATATATATATATATATATATATATATATATATATATATATATATATATAGTTCCATCCAAGTGCACCATTGATTAGAGTTAGGATCAGTGTTTGAGTGAAACGGTCTTATCTAACATCGGTCTCTTAACGATTGACTTTGGACTTTGTTAGTAGAATTTTATTCTACTAATAAAGACCCGATGATAAACAGATCAGACAATTTCTATTTCACACTCATCTAGACTTCACATCAATGCTTTATCATATCGAGTCTTATGATTCTAACTGTGTTGCACTTTGCAGGAAAATGGACCCCACAATCGTTCTTACCATTCCCCATCCGCCAATTCCGAATAATAACGCTCAGTTACCCGAAGAAGCCATCTTGCCGAGCGCCGAGTTTGTCGAGTTTATCCCCCATAACTGGCAACTCGACGTCTCTATCCTTCCAAAAGAATCCCAAACCCTAGCTTTTGACATTCTCACCCACCATCCCATATACTATGCCCTTTCCACAGCCATCGCTGTTCCCCAGATTTACCTACAACAATTCTGGAACAGGCTACAATTCTTAACCGACCCCGAACCTCACTTCACCTCCACCATTGACTGCGTTCCAGTCAAAGTCACAACCACAGCCATTCGTCACATCCTTCGTTTTCCCATCCAAGACTACATTCCCTCCATTAACTCGTTCGATCCAAACCCATCCGTCTCAGAAGCCCTTTCTGAAATTCAAAACCTAGGGTATGACGGATCCCTTACCAAACCATCCGACTTTCGCACCAAGAACCTTCAGTCCCACTGGAGAATTCTCTTCGATGTACTCAACAAGTGCCTGACAGCCAAACATTCTGGTCATGACTCAGCATCGGCCCAGGTTTTAGCCATGTTCGCTGGCTTTGCCTACGACCGACACGTGGACTATGCGGCTTTTATCTTTGAAGATTTAAGGAGAGTCCACGTGGAAAGGAGCACGAAGAAAGGACGCAAGTATGTCCCCTATCAACGATTCCTTCAGCTCATCATACAATATGCCATGGATCAGGACGAAGACATTCATGAGCGTCCAGAAGCTGATGTCTATCCAACCGTCGCTATCCAGAAACTGACTTTGCCAAAAGGGGCACCAACGGTACAGGTAATGAAGATTCCATTATCAACTCTGACAAGGTCGAGGGGTACAGATCGGGTAAGGGACTATATGAGAGAAAAAAATTATCCGGATGAGTCTCAGTCTGAATCGACTGAGACTAACCAGTCCGACGGTGAGCAACATGAGAGTGAGAACGAGGGAGAAAGGATGGAAGTACAACAATCACTGGGTCATGGTGAGAGGGAGGCTGAGAGTGTAAGGGAGGGAGCCGTAGGTGAGACGGCAGAGACGGCGGATTCTGAACGAACCGTCTCTGTTGTAAGGCCGAGGGATATGCAATCTGAGGGTGAACCAAGCCCTATCAGCCGGACACCACCTCATAAGACCGTTAGTCCAGCGGTCGCCACATCCCCAACCATCCACTTGGTTTCCCCTCAAAGGGAAACCACTTCATTACACGGGGATCTTCCACATACGCCATCGCCCTCTCATTCGGAGAGTGGCGGTGTTGAAAGAGGTCACACTCCTCCCCACGTGACCGAACTTCCTTCGCCCACGATTCCATCCCCACAAACAGACACTGTGCACGATGCTTTTGTGGCATCCCCAAGAGCTGCCTCCGTGGCAGCTCCCGAAACTTCCAGATCTGAGCATCCCGTAGTGGAGCCAGAGATGACGGAAGGAAGACCGGGAGTGGCTCAATCTACGCCGTCCACTTCCGGCCATCTCCCCATCAATTTGGAGATGTTAACGGCAGCCTTGCGTGCTGCCGGCGTTATCACCCGGGCTGACCTTGACGCCCAAAGGGAGGCAGCCGAGGAACGACATACCGCCCTTCTTTCTCTTATAAAGGGTAAGGGTGTCGCCTCCGAAGCCGGCCCCTCACAAGGATCCCACTCAGTCCAACTACAAATGGCGGAGCTCTCTGACAAACTGGACGCACTCAATCGCCTAATCCTTCAGGTCCAGGAGCAGCTAAATTCCAGGATGGATCGCCTCGAGTCGGCAGTTATTGATCTCCAATGCCGCGCTCAGGCCGAAACCCTCAAAAGAAAACATGACGACCAGGACGACCCTGATCGTCATGAGGGGGAGAAGCGCAGAAAAGTACAATTTGAGGAGCCCATGCTGGGTACAGGGGGAGCAGAGACCGCCGAGGGGTCTGAATTTCAGGGGTCGGGGGAAAAGTCACAGGAAGCTCAGGAGTACATGCTAATTGAAGACGAGCCGATGGTCGAGGGTCCAGCTCCACTGGATCCAATGACAGCCATGGTAGAATTTGAGGAGCGACACGAGAAGGTTGAAATCATATTAGTTTCTGATTCAGATTCTGATACCGAGGACAACCAACCACTTTTAACTCCTAAGCCTGAACCTGACTCTCCAACCAAAAATTCCTCATCCTCTTCCTTCGATTTCCTGAATTCACCACCCAGAGCCCAACAGAAAGACATACTCTCATCCATCCAAGCTTCCCCATCACTAAAAGAATCCCACATTACAGTCAGCCCACCAAGATCCCCAAGCCCTCCACCAGTCCAACAAACCCAACGCTCAGGTCCCTCCCAAACAAAAAGGGTTGACTGCTTCGATGAAACTCCCGAGGGTCCTGGAGTGCACAGAAAAGACGACCTATTCTGGGTAGACCATTACACGAAAGGAAAAGTTCACACACTGCCGCAGAGCGAAAAAGATCAAATGCGTCAAGAACGGCGGGGGACTATCATAAAGCTTCTTGAAGCTAAAAAGGACGAAATCGAAGAACCCCCCGTTCAAGGCCTGAAAGAATTCCTGCAGAACTTTCCCCCGGAGCAATTTCAGAATCCATATCTAGAAGAAAGATTCAAGATGGTATTCAGAAAGAAACCTGGAGCCTTCAGCAGACGCCTACTCATGGAACTTACAAATGTCTCCAAAGCTGAACAGGCCGAATACTATCAATTGATGCTCCGGGAACAAAGGTCTAAGGTGTCAAAGTCAAAGATTAAAAAACTCAAATCAATTACCATGTGCAAAAGAGCCAAAGTATTCTATCCCTCCTATCAAGTGGAAAGAGAAGATGGTACGGGAGATGACATCTTTGAGTATGACCTTGACTACATAAGAGCGGATGACGTTGAGTTCCTTCACAACAGTCTGAAAAATCGAATCAGAAAACGTCTATCCCACATGACAGCTGTAGGTGCCTTAGTTCGAAGCATGAATCGCCGATCGATTATAATGTGCTTAAGAGATTTTCAGATGGCGATCGAGAGTGCTATGGTTAAGGTGGGCCTACGAGCACCAGAACAAGATAGTTTTCTTTTAGCCCACCACCCGGCCTACAGAGTTATACTTAAAGGAGATCCGGGTGTTATTTTTGTGAATCACAAGGGCTACAAAAGGTATATGCGCTTTGAGGATCTACCTTGCTATTCCGATGGTACACTTCGACTGGTTCGAGCTGCTCTCACAAAGAAAGTACAAGATTATGATGCTCAACCAGATCCTGAACAGAGATGCTCACCTACGGAGATACAAAATACACTCAGCGGCATAGACTACCTGAACGAGCGGCTACATACAAGACAAGTAACCAGACGTTTCGATGTCATACTTGGTCTTCGTGAATCAACAGATCATGCGCGAGTTCCAGGACCTCCTAAGTGATCGAAAAGGGGGAGATTGTTAGATTAATTATTTCGATCCTAGGAGTTATTTTGTAATATTTATTAACATTGTAATGTGTCTTGTATTTATTTCTATGTAATTTCTTACTTATGTAATAGTGTAGGGGCCATTATTGCCAAGTCTTGTAAGTTAATTAAATGAGCCTATAAAGGCTCCTAGGGTTGCTTTTTGACAAGACACGGTTGACCTACATTTGAATCTTCTCTTGGAGCCGCCACTGTTCTTCCATATTCACTAACATTCATATTGTCTTCTTTCTTATTAAAAACACATTTATTGAGCTTGTTTCTTCATGTGTTTGATGAGAAAAACGTCAAGGTGCTGAATATATACGGGATTTAATATTAACAGATACGTTCGCCTACATTTGTATTTGTTTAATATACGTTACAAATTTTATGAATCGTAGTTAATGAAGAAAACACGTATATGAGTTCTCGTAATTTAAATTTTAAAAATTTTTACGCGTTTAAGAATGCATATATTAGTGTGTCGTAGTGAGTATGCTTGATTTTTAATTATAGCCGATATTTTTTTTTAAAAATAATAAGTTTAGGTCCGTCCAAATCCATCGCAAATTGTTAAATTTTGGGAGGGATTTGCGAAAGAATTTTGTTTCTTTTCATTATTTTCGGTTCAAAAAGCCTATAGATGCCCGTAAGAATATCGATTATGTAATTAAATACATTAAAACTTGATTTTGAATAAATATTTCTTTTATACACGTTCCTATAGATAAGTTCGTGTACATATGTATTTGTTTTATATATGTTACAAAAATTATGACTCGTTGTTAATGAAGAAAACAGGTGGACGAGTTCTCGAAATTTAAATTTTAAAAGTTTTTATGACTTTAAAAACGCATATATTAGTGTGTCGTTGTGAGTACGCTTGATTTTTAATGATAGCCGATTTTTTTTTAAAAATAATAAGTTTAGGTCCGTCACAAATCGATCGCAAATTGTTAAATTTTGTGAGGGATTTGCGACGTAATTTTGATTCTTTTCATTATTTTCGGATCAAAAAGCCTAAAATAGCGAGTAAGAATATCAATTATGTAATTAAATACATAAAACTTGATTTTGAATAAGTATTTGTTTTTATACACGTGCCTATAGATACGTTCGTGTGCATTTGTATTTGTTTTATATACGTACTAAGTTTATGATTCGTTCTTAATGAAGAAAACACGTATACGACTTCTCGTAATTTAAATTTTAAAATTTTTTATGCCTTTAAGAATGCATATATTAGTGTGTCGTAGTACGTACGCGTGATTTTTAATGATAGCTGATTTTTTTAAAAAATAATAAGTTTAGCTTCGTCGCAAATCCATCGCAAATTGTTAAATTTTGTGAGGGATATGCGACGGAATTTTTTTTCTTTTCATTATTTTCGGGTCAAAAAGCCTAAAATAGCGAGTAAGAATATCAATTATGTAATTAAATACATAAAACTTGATTTTGAATAAGTATTTGTTTTATACACGTGCCTATAGATACGTTCGAGTACATTTGTATTTGTTTAATATACGTTACAAGATATATGATTCGTTGTTAATGAAGAAAAACACGTGTACGAGTTCTCGTAATTTGAATTTTCAATTTTTTATGCCTTTAAGAATGCATATATTAGTGTGTCGTAGTGAGTACGCGTGATTTTTAATGATAGCTGATTTTTTTTTAAAAATAATAAGTTTAGGTCCGTCGCAAATCTATCGCAAATTGTTAAATCTTGTGAGGGATTTGCGACGTAATTTTGTTTCTTTGCATTACTTTAGGGTCAAAAAGCCTAAAATAGTGAGTAAGAATATCAATTATGTAATTAAATACATTAGACTTGATTTTGAATAAGTATTTGTTTTATACACGTGCCTTTAGATACGATCGAGTACATTTGTATTTGTTTAATAGACGTTACAAGATTTATGATTCGTTGTTAATGAAGAAACACGTATACGAGTTCTCGTATTTTGAATTTTAAAATTTTTATGCCTTTAAGAAAATGCATATATTAGTTTGTCGTAGTGTGTACGCGTGATTTTTAATGATAGCCGATTTTTTTTTAAATAATAAGTTTAGGTCCGTCGCAAATCTATCGCAAATTGTTAACATTTTTTGAGGGATTTGCGATAGAATTTTGTTTATTTTCATTATTTTCGGGTCAAAAAGCCTAAAATAGCGAGTAAGAATATCAATTATGTAATTAAATACATAAAACTTGATTTTGAATAAGTATTTGTTTTATACACGTGCCTGAAGATACGTTCGAGTACATTTGTATTTGTTTAATATACCTTACAAGATTTACGATTCGTTGTTAATGAAGAAACACGTATACGAGTTCTCGTAATTTGAATTTTCAATTTTTTATGCCTTTAAGAAAATGCATATATTAGTGTGTCGTAGTGAGTACGCGTGATTTTTAATGATAGCCAATTTTTTTTAAATAATAAGTTTAAGTCCGTCACAAGTCGATCGCAAATTGTTAAATTTAGTGAGGGATTTGCGACGTAATTTTGTTTCTTTTCATTATTTTCGGGTCAAAAAGCCTAAAATAGCGAGTAAGAATATCAATTATGTAATTAGATACATAAAACTTGATTTTGAATAAGTATTTGTTTTATACACGTGTCTATAGATACGTTCGAGTACATTTGTATTTTTTTAATATACGTTACAAGATTTATGATTCGTTGTTAATGAAGAAACACGTATACGAGTTCTCGTATTTTGAATTTTAAATTTTTATTCCTTTAAGAATGCATATATTAGTGTGTCGTAGTGAGTACGCGTGATTTTTAATGATAGCCGATTTTTTTAAATAATAAGTTTAGGTCCGTCGCAAATCTATCGCAAATTGTTAAAATTTTGTGAGGGATTTGCGACGGAATTTTGTTTCTTTTCATTATTTTCGGGTCAAAAAGCCTAAAATAGCGAGTAAGAATATCAATTATGTAATTAAATACATAAAACTTGATTTTGAATAAGTATTTGTTTTATACACGTGCCTATAGATACGTTCGAGTACATTTGTATTTGTTTAATATACCTTACTTGATTTTGAATAAGTATTTGTTTTATACACGTGCCTATAGATACGTTCGAGTACATTTGTATTTGTTTAATATACCTTACAAGATTTATGATTCGTTGTTAATGAAGAAACACGTATACGAGTTCTCGTAATTTGAATTTTCAATTTTTATGCCTATAAGAATGCATATATTAGTGTGTCGTAGTGAGTACGCGTGATTTTTAATGATAGCCTGTTTTTTTGTAAAAAATAACAAGTTTAGGTCCGTCGCAAATCTATTGCAAATTGATAAATTTTGTGAGGGATTTGCGACGGAATTTTGTTTCTTTACATTATTTTCGGGTCAAAAAGACTAAAATAGTGAGTAAGAATATCAATTATGTAATTAAATACATAAAACTTGATTTTGAATAAGCATTTGTTTTATACACGTGCCTATAGATACGTTCTAGTACATTTGTATTTGTTTAATATACGTTACAAGATTTATGATTCGTTGTTGATGAAGAAACACGTATACGAGTTCTCGTATTTAGAATTTTAAATTTTTTTATGCCTTTAAGAATGCATATATTTGCGTGTCGTAGTGAATACGCGTGATTTTCAATGATAACCGATTTTTTTTAAATAATAAGTTTAGGTCCGTCACAAATCTATCGCAAATTGTTAAAACTTTGTGAGGGATTTGCGACGGAATTTTGTTTCTTTTCATTATTTTCGGGTCAAAAAGCCTAAAATAGCGAGTAAGAATATCAATTATGTAATTAAATACATAAAACTTGATTTTGAATAAGTATTTGTTTTATACACGTGCCTATAGATACGTTCGAGTACATTTGTATTTGTTTAATATTCCTTACAATATTTATGATTCGTTGTTAATGAAGAAACACGTATACGAGTTCTCGTAATTTGAATTTTCAATTTTTTATGCCTTTAAGAATGCATATATTAGTGTGTCGTAGTGAGTACGCGTGGTTTTTAATGACAGCCGATTTTTTTTTAAATAATAAGTTTTGGTCCGTTGCAAATCTATCGCAAATTGTTAAATTTTGTGAGGGATTTCCGACGGAATTTATTTGCTTTTCATTATTTTTGGGTCAAAAAGCCTAAAATAGCGAGTAAGAATATCAATTATGTAATTACATACGTAAAACTTGATTTTGAATAAATATTTGTTTTATACACGTGCCTATAGATACGTTCGTGTACATTTGTTTTTGTTTTATATACGTTACAAAGTTTATGATTCTTTGTTAATGAAGAAAACACGTATCCGAGTTCTCGTAATTTAAACTTCAAAAATTTTTATGCCTTTAAGAATGCATATATTAGTGTGTCGTAGTGAGTACGCGTGATTTTTAATGATAGCCAATTTTTTTTTTTAAAATAATAAGTTTAAGTCTGTCACAAGTCGATCGCAAATTGTTAAATTTTGTGAGGGATTTGCGACGTAATTTTGTTTCTTTTCATTATTTTCGGGTCAAAAAGTCTAAAATAGCGAGTAAGAATATCAATTATGTAATTAGATACATAATCCTGTGTGACGATAGCAGTCTAAGTGATACTACATTGTGATTTTAGCAAGTGTGTGTTATACATGTTTATATATGGTTGATATTTATTAGTGTTTGTATGTTTGAACTTGATGTAATGTTTTACAAGAAGTTCAAACATAAAGTACAAAGATAAAATCAATCATAAGTAATAACATAAGTTTCAACACTTAGTTGTTTATGTAAAAGGCTAGATTCGAATCATACAAGGCTTGGCATTCGAATCTGTGATAGATTCGAATGTAGCGTAGATTCGAAGAGCCCAGATTCGAGAGTGTCTTTGTGGACAGACTCGAATGGGCCTTGGGCCAGATTCGTGTTTGGCCCACATCAGACTCGAATCAGGGTCTATAATTAGGGATAGACTCGAGATATTATCAGACTTTTTGCAGAATTCGTGAGGGATTAAGCAATAAGCGATCTCGAGTTTATCAGCTTGGTGTGTGTTCTTTCGGAGAGAATCAGTTCGTAGGATCGTTCGTGTGTCGTTCGTTCAGCCTCTGATAGTCTCCGTGTTTCGTAGTTGAGAGTTGTTTCCGTCTACCCGTTAACGAGGATTCCGCACTCGTTGACGGCTCCGCGTCTAGATGGATCTCGTAGTGGTAGACCTTACAAGTGGTATCAGAGCCTAAGGAGTGTTCTTGGTGTTCTTCGTGTTCATCTAGATACATTCTAGGTTTCTTGACGCTAGTTGGACGGTTTTTCTCTCAAAAACGTATTTTCAAGCTTAGCAAATTCTTACTCGGAAAACACTTTGTGGTTTTTCACGTTTTTGGTCGAAATCAGTATTTTCCGTTAGAAAAATACTGGTTTAATCTGAAAATCGTTAAAAAATCAAAGTGTTAGCCGTTTTTCGAGTTTGCGGCGCTCGAATCTAATAGGGGTAATTAGGGTTTCACTTAGTGTCGAGTCTAACCAAAATACGCTCCTTTCGAGTCTGTTTCAGAGGGTTTCGAATCTACCTTGTTTCGAGTCTGTTGCTTCATTCGAATAGGATCTCGAGTCTATTTAGTTTCGAGTTTATTTCGAGTCTAGCTTAGTTTCGAATAGGGGTTTCGAATCTGCTGTATTTCGAGTTTGCTGACCTTCGAATCTAAGGACTTTCGAATCTGACATATTTCAAGTTTAATTGAATTATAACACTTAATCTAATTTAATCCCAAATAAATTGGAATCTAATTACATTCGAATCTATCTAGATTCGAAAGAGTTAATCCACATTAGTTTCGAATTAAATTAATTAAGTTCATATTCAATTACTTTCGAAAAGATGTCTAATCTTCAGAAATTCCTAGAAATGGACCACGAGGTCGGGAAGGCAAACACACCGCCTAAGCTGATGAAAGTCGAGGATTATTACTGGTGGAAAGACCGATTTACTGATTTCGTGCGTTTTAACGACATGCGCATGTGGGTGTGCATCGACGAAGGGTATATTCCACCAGTCTCAGAAGTAGAAGGCCGTCAGAAGGTCTTGTCATACCAAATGATGAAGGAGGATGACAAGAAATTGTATGAAGCCGAAAATAAAGCTTTCTCACTGATCCGAATGGCTTTGCCTCAGGATATACTGCACACATTCAGGACTCAGAAGACATCTAAGGAACTTTGGGAGTCGCTAGAGAAAAGGTGTGAGGGAAATCCTAGGGTACGTAGAAAGCGTACAGAGCTGTTGAAACAACAGTTCGCTATTTTCAAGGCGATTAAGGATGAACAGCTGGATGATATCATCACCCGGTTCTATCATCTGATAACGGAACTTGAAAGTCATGGGATTGAGTTTACTGATACTGACAAGAACAATAAGCTTCTTGATGCCTTACCAGCCAAATGGGTTATGTACGTGGCAATGATCAAGCTAAATGAGGACAAGTATTATTCTCAATCTCTGGATGATATTGTGGGAACGTTGCGGGCATATCACTTCGAGCTACTGAAGGCCGAGACTGATTACGAACAAGTCCAGAATCCAGCGATGTATTTTGGAAAGACAACAAAACCTTCAGCGACAGCCGAACCGAAGACTGCTACAGCGTTTTTCACTGGGGAAACGTCGTCACCAGCAGAGACTGATGACACATTGAATCGCGCGTTCTTAGGATTAGGAAGATCATAAGAACCGCAACCTCAAGTCCAACAGGCATCGACAACTCAGAGCTATTCGAAGATGCCCATGAGCGCAAAGTCAGCGGAAGAGCATTTGAATCTACTTGCTTCTTTTGTGGCCGCATACGGAAATTGTGTTCAAGGGAAGATTAACGATCCTGCTCTATGGGACGAAGATTACGATCAGGTCGACCCTGATGACTTAGAGGAAATGGATCTTAAGTGGCAACTGGCCATGGTAACCCAGAGGGTTAAGAGATTCATTAAGAGAACTGGGAGGAATCTGCAGATGAATAATAAGGAGATAGGATTTGATAAGTCGAAGGTGAAATGCTACAACTGTCAAGGACTGGGACACTTCGCCAGGGAGTGTCAAAGACCAAAAGTGGAGACATACCAAGGACAGAGTCAGCATCAGGGACGGTACCAAAAATCAGTCCCAACAACGATACCTTCCAAGTTCATCATCTGGTCAAGCCAATCTAGCGGGTCTACTATCCAATGTCACTTCAGACAGACAGCTAGATGGTACCTATGACTGGAGTTCACATCCTGAGTCGAATGCTAGAGCCTTCATGGCTGAAGTCACGGAATCTGGATGTGATGGTGAGCAGACCACACGGGACAGCAGTCCGATGTGGGTAGAGAAGGCGAATGATCAGACAGTGCTGGAGTTTGCTGCTCAGATGGCCAACGTGGAATCTAATAACTCAAAGGTTAGTCTGACTTATTCTCTCTTTCGTGAATTATGTGCGTTATCTGTTAGTTCTAACGATAGGTTAAATCTAGTCTTAGACTCACATAAAACCATAACTGCTCAAAATGAAAATTTAAAAATTGAAAATGCTAGCCTAAACGATATCAAGCAAGATCTTAAAGAAAAGCTTAAGGCTGATGCTCAAGACGTAGTAGTTCTAAAAGACAAACTCAGTGAGCAGTGTGTTAGGATAGAGCTAATGTATGAGCACGTAGAAGCCTTGACCAAAAGTCTTAAGGACAAGGACATAGAGCTAGCCGAAACAAAGGTAAAGGTAGCAGAGGCAAATAGCAAGTTGGAGAAGTTTAGGAATTCGAGCCTAAACCTAGGGAAAGTCTTAGATGCCCAAAGACAGTCTAAGAAGCCAGTAGGTCTAGGATTTCACGAAATTCCTCCACCTTTCAATGCGAACTATGTGCCTCAGCCTCAGGAGAAAACTGACAAG
This sequence comes from Centrapalus pauciflorus, assembly GCA_020465985.1. NCBI lineage: Eukaryota > Viridiplantae > Streptophyta > Magnoliopsida > Asterales > Asteraceae > Centrapalus > Centrapalus pauciflorus. The sequence goes on along the minus strand of JAANYP010002792.1, from coordinate 813,122 downwards.
TCAGTAGACTTAGAGGACCTACCTGAACCGACACCAGAGCCTATAGTTGAAAATACACCTAAGGTGGCTGACTCAACAGTCAAGGTCAAGAAAGTCAAATTTGTGTCTTCCTCCAGTGAAACACCTGCAGGAAAACAGAAAATTGCCTGGGCTGATCAGGTCGATGAGCCAGACACCGTAGATGTACCAAAGGAAATAGACACTAGTGAGACACCTAGATCTAAGGGAACACACAAAAAATCCATAGATAAGATGTCTTGCTTTAGATGTCACGAGAAGGGGCATGTTGCTTCTCACTGTCCGCTTAGGAAAGCAGATGTCACACCTAAGACAGTGAATCCAACACCTGTTAAGCCCTCAACAGGTGTGGCGAGCACCAGCAGCTCTCAAAGTACCGAGAAAGCTGTGCAGGCCGCACCCAAACAAGTTGTGAAAAACACACCGGTTAAGGTTGGACCAAAGGAAGTGATTAGGACAAATTCGCCGAATCGTGTCATTAATCAATCTAGGTCAGCACCACAACAAGTCTATAGGAGCACAACACCTAGCAGGTCACATACTCCAGTTAGGTCTCATACTCCAGTTAGACAGTATGCACCGGTAAGAGCTCAAGGATCACAGTCCGAAATGCCATATAATAGGAATTATTCTAGAGCTCCACAACAAATGCCTACTCCAAGGCAAAGAGTGAACTTAAATCACTCGGCACCACAACAGAACCCAGTTCAAAGGCCCAAGTCACCTGAAAGGCGAGATGGGTATTTGAAAGAGTTCAAGTATGTGGACGAGAATGGTATTACCAAGTCAGTCATGGCTTGGGTTCCCCGTGATAACTAACCTCTTTTCTTTCATGTGCAGGAGATAACTACAGGTCCAAACAACAAGTGGTTCGTCGACAGTGGTTGCTCCAGGCACATGACGGGGGAAAGAAGTCTACTCACAGACTTCAAGGGAGGAAATAGGGGATTCGTATCATTCGCAGGTAACAAGGGTCGAAATATCACGGGTACCGGAGTGGTCACTAATGGGACAATCAGTTTGGACCAAGTTTATCACGTTGATAAACTGGTTCACAATCTCATTAGTGTATCTCAAATCTGTGATAAGAAGAACTCGGTGTTATTTACTGACACTGAGGCGTTAGTGCTAAAGTCGGGATTCAAGATTCCTGAAGAATGGGTTTTGATGCGGGCGCCAAGGAAGAATGACTTGTACATGCTGGATATGAACAAGCCGGAGTCTTCGATGGGGCCAATCTGTCTATTATCCAAAGCTTCAGAGACGGAGTCCGTATTGTGGCACAGACGCATGGATCACCTGCACCTAAGGAAAATGAACTACATAACGAAGAATGGACTGGTGCAGGGTGTGCCAATGAAGAGCTTTCAGTTCGAGGACAAGTGTCTACAGTGCATGAAGGGCAAGCAACATAAAAAGACACACAAGTCCAAGAAGCAGAACTCAATATCCTCAACATTCGATTTGTTGCATATGGACCTTTTCGGCCCTATCAACAAAAGGAGTAGAGGAGGTAGTTGGTTTTGTTTAGTTATCACTGACGATTACTCACGTTTTTCTTGGGTTTTCTTTTTAGGTACGAAGGACGAGACGACTTCAAAGCTCATCGGGTTCTTAGACCAAGTGGAGAACTCCTACGGAACAAGGGTTAAACATATTCGTAGTGATAATGGGACTGAATTTAAAAACTCTATAATTGGTGTATATTGCCTATCAAAGGGCATAGTGCATCAATTCAGTGCACCATATGAACCTCAACAAAATGGGGTGGCCGAACGTAAAAATAGAACATTGATTGAGGCTGCAAGGACTATGCTTTCGGATTCAAAGCTTCCTACCATGTTTTGGGGGGAGGCAGTAAATACCGCGTGCCATATTTTAAACCGAGTCCTTACAGTCAAATCTTTGAACAAAACATGCTATGAAATTTTGAATAAACGGCCACCTAACTTAACTGGATTCGAACCGTTTGGGGTACAATGCACCTTATTGCGTACAAAACATCAACCGAAGTTTGGTGAAAAGGCCGACGAAGGATACTTCCTAGGTTATGTGCCTAACTCACCAAACAAACGGGTTTTTAACAAAACAAATGGTACTGTGGAGATTGTGTATAATATTGAAGTCACAAGTTATACACATGAACCCCAAACTGGTCCGGAATGGTTATTTGACTATGATAAATTGTTTGAGTCATTTAACATTCCTTTGGATGATAATGCAGGTACAATCGAAAAAGACATGGCGACGTTACACCTGAATGACGATGGCCATATCTTTCCGAGGACTACGTTGGAATCCACATCCGAGCCTACTGCGTCTGTAGATAGATCTCCAGAAGTTGTTGATCAAGAGGCACCTAACACTGAGAATCAGACTCAAGCTTCAAGTTCCAACTCTGAGGAAAACGTCCGTGAGGAGGAAAATGTAGAAGCTGAGCCTGTTCCCCCATTAGGTGAAATAGGATCTAACTTAGGAGATAATCTAAGGGTTGATGGTATAGAGACCTCTAGGATTAACAAGAACCATCCATTAGAAAGCATCATAGGAAATCCTAACGAGGGTGTGAGGACTCGGAGTAGTGTAAATAACAACACTGTGTTGTTGTCGATGATAAACGACTCCGAGGCATATCACACATGTCCATATTCATGTTTCATATCGCAAGTAGAGCCTAAGAATGTGCAAATGGCACTTAAGGATAACTCCTGGGTTGAAGCGATGCAGGAAGAACTTTCACAATTTAGGAAACTAGAAGTGTGGGAGTTAGTTCCATTACCTCGAGGGGAAGTTGCCATAGGAACCAAATGGGTTTTTAAGTGCAAAAGGGACGATCGGGGTATAGTCACGCGCAACAAGGCTAGACTAGTTGTAAAGGGTTTCAACCAAGAGGAGGGAATCGATTACAACGAGGTATTTGCACCAGTAGCAAGGCTGGAAGCCATTAGGTTGTTTCTAGCGTTTGCCTCCTTCAAGGGCTTTAAGGTATATCAATTAGATGTTAAGAGTGCTTTCCTGTATTGGAAAGTGAAGGAGTTGGTGTATGTAGAACAACCGCCCGGATTTACAGATCCAAAATATCCTGATAGAGTATATCGCTTAGATAAGGCTCTATATGGATTGCATCAGGCACCTAGGGCGTGGTATGAGACTCTATCCAACCATCTGTTAGAGAACGGTTTTGAAAGGGGTAGGATAGATAGTACTCTGTTTGTTAAGAGGAAGGGAGAACACTTTATCTTGGTACAAGTGTACGTCAATTATATCATCTTTGGATCATCAGACGAACAGATGTGCAAAGATTTCGAGAAGGTGATGAAGTCTAAGTTCGAGATGAGTGCTATGGGGGAGTTAAATTTCTTTTTAGGGTTACAAGTTGACCAAAAGAAGGAAGGGATGTTTATCCATCAGACTAAGTATGTCTATGACATATTAGAACGTTTCGGGATGGAAGGAACTAAGTTGACTGCCCATTTTAGCACGCCGATTCAAGTGAATCATAATCTCGGGCCGGGTACTGAAAGTGATACCGATGTGGATCCGACTTTATATCGGGCCATGATTGGGTCACTTATGTATTTAACTGCTTCAAGACCTGATATTATGTTTGCTGTTTGTATTTGTGCTAGGTTTCAAGTGAATCCGAAGGAGATGCATATGAAGGCTGTGAAGCGGATTCTACGATACCTCAAGTCGAAACCGAAGCTGGGTCTTTGGTATCACGCGGAGGGAGATCTAGAGTTGGAGGCGTTCACGGATTCTGACTACGGAGGATGCAGCTTGACGCAAATCAACAACTGGAGGTTGTCAGTTCCTAGGAGGGAGACTGGTATCCTGGCAATGCAAGAAACAAACATCGGTAGCCGTGTCAACGTGCGAGGCCGAGTATGTTGCTGCTCACAGGTTCTGTGGATACAACAACAATTGCGGGATTACGGTTTGGCTTACACTCAAACTCCAATTAGGATAGGCAATCAATCTACAATTGCTATAACAAATAATCCAGTTAAACATAATAAAACAAAGCACATAGACATAAGGCATCATTTTATTCGTGATTGTGCTGAAAAGAACTTAATCAAACTGGTAAAAGTGGCAACAGAAGATAATAATGCAGATTTATTTACCAAAGCGTTTGATAAGTCACCGTTTAAGTATTTAATTCAACTGAATGGAATGCGCAACCCAGAGTAAGTTGACCTTAGTAATAGTAGTTTATTTTCTTTTATAGTCGTAGTATTTCTTTCTTTACAGTAGTCTGCTAATTTAGGAAAGTTTCTATTTTTAGTAAGTTAGTAGGTTATCTTATTTTATTGCTATTTCTTATGAAAAACAAAAGAAAAAAGACAGAAAATTATAAAAATACAAAAAAAAAGAGAATATCAGAAAATGAGTTAGGTCTTAGATACATAGGTTCAAAGTGACGAAAATTAGCACAGTCGTTACAAACTCTAAGTGTTTAGGCTTTCACACGTAATGCAACTAAATTCTAAGTGTTATACTTTATTTAGTTTGATGTGTTGGTAGGCATAATACATATAGGGAATCTCAAGGCTAATAAAATATTCTAGAAAAAGTCAAGCGTGTCACTAACTTAGATGTATGACCAATCGGTCTTAATTTTTATGTACAAGACATACAAACATTGAGTCTAAATGAGGTATGCAAACTTTCTGGGGATGTATGGAAACATCAAATACATCTTAAAATGGAATGAATAGAAAAATCATATAAATCTGAGAGTCGAAAACATGCAACTCTGTTGTACGTAAGTACAGACCTGTTGTCTCTGTTTAGATTCGGGTTAGCAGATATGTCGCTTTGTTGTACGTCAGTACAGACCTGTCACCGCTGTCTGCTAACTTTAAAAATAAACCTTAAGTCGAACTAAGACACTTTGTTGTATGAAAATACAGACCTGTGTCCGATGTTTGTCTTTTAAAGAAAGTTTGCAAATACCAACAAGTTAGAATCTTTGTCTGTGTGCCTTGATCATAAAAGTATGTCTATGTCTGAGTCACGTAAGATAATTTCCTGATAAATAAAAATGCCAAGGGATATTCCGAAATGTAGAATGTTTAAAGGGATTAAATACCAACAATCGGCTAAATGGGTATGTCACGACAAACAATCAAAGGAATCAAAAATTCCTAAGTGTGAAAGTTTAAGTACTGAAAGTAAGTATCAGACATCGCTATCTGATTGAACCTTTCTTAGACTATACTCATCAAAAAGATTTTGTTTAGTATTTAGCTTAGGTTGTAAATTTTCTAAGTATAGCTTAAGTCTAGATTACATTTTTGGTCAAAATTTTATTTTATTTTTATTTTATTTTATTTTACCTTAGTTTATTTTATTTTACTTTAGTTTAAATTTTTACTTAGGTAAAAGGTCAAAAATTACTGAGGGTGCATTCAAAGTTGGATAAAATAAACATTGCGTGAAATATCTTGTGCTTAGGGTAAAAGGTTTGGCATAGTTTATCTTGTTACACAATACCATAGAAAAAGGTTGAAAAAGTTGAAGTTATTTCAAAATTTTCGAAATTTTTCTAAGTGTTTGGTTTTTCGAGTTTAGGACAGACTCGAATGAGGAAGGCTTCGAATCTGTCAGTAGATTCGAGTCTGGCCTTAGACTCGAAGGTTGGTAGTATATATAGGTCAACAGTGAAGACATTTAATTCTTACTGTTTTCGAATCTACTGTCTCGAATCTATATTGGCGATCTCGAATCTGTTCTCGAGTCTACCGTATCTCTCCTAAACGACATTTTGTCGAGTTTAAAGCTAGTGTGTTCGATTCTACTACTGTATCTAGGTATAATCAACTTGATTGTACAAGTTTCATGTAGTTTTATACAAAATTTCAGGCCAAATCTTCGATTTTTGAGGGTTTAAGAGTCGAAATAGGGTTTTTACAAAATTACCAATTTTGGACTGATAAACAGTTAAATTAAAAGCATAAATCAATGATTAGAACCTAGTTGAACTAATGTATGTGATTTGCTAAGTTCAAAATGGTTAAAATCTTGGGTTTTTGTTGAAATAATAGCTGACGGGGTTTCGAATCTGTTCTTGCGATTTCTCGAATCTATCATTAGACTCGAGAAGACCAACACATTCGATTCTGCCATTAGACTCGAAAAGAAACTTATTCGAATCTGTTACATTCAAATCTGTTTCCTTCGAATCTGTACTTTATTTGCTTTATTTAATTTAAATTTTATTAAACTTGTAGAAATTTAATTGTGTTGGATTTTGTACTTAAACAAGTTCAAAATAAAACAAATTTAAATTTAAACAAGTTTATTGATTTTTAATGAATCTAATAGTTTTGCTTATTGTGCAGAAATGGCTGTTCGAGCGTTTGTGCCTAAGCACAATATGGTGCTTCATCCAGATCATAATCTCCCTGAGGCGCAAGGATTTAGACAAGTACTTGATTTCCTAGTAGAGTCTAGGATCGGTTTTGCACTATCTCATAATGTGCAGCTAGTGTTACCATATATTCGGCAATTCTACGATCATCTGCAGGTAGACTGCTCGGTCACACCGACAGTTCTACGTACTCGCATTGCTGGACATCCGCTGGTATTCTCGGCAGATATGCTGCGACAAGTGTTGCAGCTGGGCACTCAAGAAGAAGAATCAGGTCCGATAGAGTTTCCTTTGAGTATAAGGCAAGCGGCCTTTCTGAGAATGGGATACAGTCAAGACGTCACAAAAGTTTCATATATGAAGAGTGGATTAATTGGACAATGGAGGTTTCTTGCGCATGTTTTCATGGTGTGCTTTGCTCCAAAGAAAGCAGGGTTTGATTTTATGGTTGCGAAGATGCAATCGGGGATAGTCGCAATGGTGTATAATCGTCCTTACAGTTTTTCGGAGATGTTCTTCTCAGAATTTGTTCACCAGATCACCGCGCCAGAAAATCAGCAGTTTTTGTTATATCCGCGGTTCATCATGATGCTAATAAGGCACTTCTTGCCAAATCTGCCGCCATCAAACGACATTCAAAGTGTTGCTGTTATGGACAAAAGGATCTTCGCTGACTGTTCCTCGCACAGAGGAAGGTTAGCTGTTCCAGTTGAGCGTCCGTTATTCGGAGCAATATTGGATAGAGATTTTCAAGCCCCAGATGTTGCCAACTGGGCAGGGGAAGTTGAATTTCGAGCTGGGCAGCCTCAACAACAACAACAACAACAACAACAGCCACCGCCACAGCGTGTTCAAAGGCGCAGACAAAGACCTTCTGCGAGTCAAACTCAGGCGTCAAGGCCTTCGACAAGTCAGCAGCCAGAAGTTCAAGAAGCAGGGCCATCAAATGTTCCAACTGAAGCTGAGCAACTGTGCCAAACGCTTAATGAAATCTGGGAGGCAGTGCCTCATGCGAATGAAGATGTGGCTGCAGCGCTAGTAGGTGAACTACTTAGTCCACCAGAAGGAGAGGAAGACGTGTTCAGAGATGTTGAAGAGTACGAGCCAGAACAGACTGATAAAGTTTTGTCATCATCTGAAACAGAATCGGAGGAAATGGAGGAGCTAGAAGTTGAGGCTCCTGAGTCAGTTTCGACTGAGCCTAATGTTCAAATTGGAACGTATGGATCAAGATTGGTCGTTAATGAAGAAGGATCGAGAAGGAGAGTAGTAAGGGAATCTGATGATTCAGATTTTGAAGTGGAGGAAGTTGCTCCCTTAGTGACTCGGCAAAGGGCCAAGCGTCACAGGTTCATGCAAGGGTCATCATCAGCATCCGATGCACAACAACCTCAATCTCAAACTCCAAAACCTCAAGTCACCGCTCCACCACCACCACCACCTCAACATGAACCATACATTCCATAACCATTCATCCCTACTCCTATTCAGTCCATTCCATCTACTTCGACCACCTACGCTGACAATCAGAGGTTTATGCAGCTTAAGGGACGCGTTGACTTCCAGCATGTCCAGATCTTAAGCCTAACAAAGGCGATCGGCGAACTCCAGGCGCATAATGCAAATCTTGATATGGATAATGTCGAGTTGAAGAAGATTGTGGAGAATGTCAGGGAAGAGAACACAGAATTAAAGTCCTTTATTGCAGATCAATCAGAAGAGATCCGATCAATGCGGTCCCTCCTTGAGCAGCTAATGAAAAATCTAAAAGCTCAGGGGGAGACAAGTTGTAGGGATCAGGAGGAGCAGCGTAGAGATGAAGATGACGAAGGCAATGATCCCGATGCACATAATGTGAATGAGCCAGTAGATTTTCCTGCTGCTCAGGCTACACAAGTTCAGGGGGAGCCCAGTCAAGTTGAAGGAGAAATAGGAGAAGCAAGTTCATCCAAGCAGCCTACAGATTTTGAAATCAGTGAGATGATCGACGCTCTTATGGATCTCGATGATGATCCAATGGATGTAGGTTTTGACTATGATGATGAAGAGCTAGAAGAAGGTGAGTTTGTGCCAGAGGAGATAGTAGACTGGCACTCAGATGATGAAGTAGTTGCTGATGAGGATGATGAAGCCGACGAGATAGTCGTACAGCAGAATCCTATCACGGATACTTACATGATTGATGGGGAAAATATTGTAAACATAGATGTAGTGAATGCTGCATTGAATACTCAGCCATCAACAGATGAACCTGCTAGAGAGCTATCAAATGAAGAGAAGCGAAAGCTATGGTTCAGAGCTGAAAAGAAGGAGTTAGAGATTAAGAAGACAATGAGAGTGCCGGGTACTGGGAAGCTGTCCGAACGCATATTAAGCTGGTTCTTTGATAGAGAACTGCAACTATTTGTATTTAAAAGGAAAGACGGACTTCAGTACATGAGGCGAACTTTAAAAGCGTTCAACTCCCTGCCAAAGATCGAAATTACAGACCTAGCATGGAAAGATCTGATAAACATTGGCAATGATCACTATGCGGACGTTATCGCAAGAATCATAAGAAAGGAGGGAAGATCGAGGAAATTTGAGCGTCTGAGTCCAAGGGTCGGGAGAAGAGTAGAAGATCCGTCACGTATCGATCCTCTAACTGGACGACCTTGGATGAGGATTCACTATAAGCCAGCTAGATGTCTTAGGAAGGTACCTCTCAAGCCGATGCCACAGAATGTTTCGAAGAATCTGCATTGGTGGTACGCTGACACCGAGACTGGGGAAGCGGTCATGGAAGATTTTGAAGAAAACGTTATTCTTAGAGTCTACGACCCTCTTCACCTGGTAAACCTCTCCAAAGATGATCTTCATATTTTGCATGCCTGTAAGATCTCTAGTGATGCACATATGGACAGTGAAGCTAGTAAGTATGAAAATGTAGTCAAGGTATGTGTTGAGAAAGTTTTGTATGCTGGTAGTAGTTTGACTCAATAAATAAACAAAGTTCTTAAGTCAAATGTGTGAATTATTAGAAGCTATCGTCAAGGGGGAGTCTGTTGGTACATCCTGTGTGACGATAGCAGTCTAAGTGATCCTACATTGTGATTTTAGCAAGTGTGTGTTATATATGTTTATATATGGTTGATATTTATTAGTGTTTGTATGTTTGAACTTGATGTAACGTTTTACAAGAAGTTCAAACATAAAGTAAAAAGATAAAATCAATCATAAGTAATAACATAAGTTTCAACACTTAGTTGTTTATGTAAAAGGCTAGATACGAATCATACAAGGCTTGGCATTCGAATCTGTGATAGATTCGAATGTAGCCTAGATTCGAAGAGCCCAGATTCGAGAGTGTCTTTGTGGACAGACTCGAATGGGCCTTGGGCCAGATTCGAGTTTGGCCCACATCAGACTCGAATCAGGGTCTATAATTAGGGATAGACTCGAGATATTATCAGACTTTTTGCAGAATTCATGAGGGATTAAGCAATAAGCGATCTCGAGTTTATCAGCTTGGTGTGTGTTCTTTCGGAGAGAATCAGTTCGTAGGATCGTTCGTGTGTCGTTCGTTCAGCCTCTGATAGTCTCCGTGTTACGTAGTTAAGAGTTGTTTCCGTCTACCCGTTAACGAGGATTCCGCACTCGTTGACGGCTCCGCGTCTAGATAGATCTCGTAGTGGTAGACCTTAAAAACTTGATTTTGAATAAGTATTTGTTTTATACACATGTCTATAGATACGTTCGAGTACATTTGTATTTTTTTAATATACGTTAAAAGATTTATGATTCGTTGTTAATGAAGAAACACGTATACGAGTTCTCGTATTTTGAATTTTAAATTTTTATTCCTTTAAGAATGCATATATTAGTGTGTCGTAGTGAGTACGCGTGATTTTTAATGATAGCCGATTTTTTTTTAAATAATAAGTTTAGGTCCGTCGCAAATCTATCGCAAATTGTTTAAATTTTGTGAGGGGTTTGCGACGGAATTTTGTTTATTTTCATTATTTTCGGGTCAAAAAGCCTAAAATAGCGAGTAAGAATATCAATTATGTAATTAAATACATAAAACTTGATTTTGAATAAGTATTTGTTTTATACACGTGCCTATAGATACGTTCGAGTACATTTGTATTTGTTTAATATACCTTACAAGATTTATGATTCGTTGTTAATGAAGAAACACGTGTACGAGTTCTCGTAATTTGAATTTTCAATTTTTTATGCCTTTAAGAATGCATATATTAGTGTGTCGTAGTGAGTACGCGTGATTTTTAATGATAACCTGTTTTTTTCAAAAAATAACAAGTTTAGGTCCGTCGCAAATCTATTGCAAATTGATAAATTTTGTGAGGGATTTGCGACGAAATTTTGTTTCTTTACATTATTTTCGGGTCAAAAAGACTAAAATAGTGAGTAAGAATATCAATTATGTAATTAAATACATAAAACTTGATTTTGAATAAGTATTTGTTTTATACACGTGCCTATAGATACGTTCTAGTACATTTGTATTTGTTTAATATACGTTACAAGATTTATGATTCGCTGTTGATGAAGAAACACGTATACGAGTTCTCGTATTTAGAATTTTAAATTTTTTATGCCTTTAAGAATGCATATATTAGTGTGTCGTAGTGAGTACGCGTGATTTTCAGTGATAACCGATTTTTTTTTAAATAATAAGTTTAGGTCCGTCACAAATCTATCGCAAATTGTTAAAATTTTGTGAGAGATTTGCGACGGAATTTTGTTTCTTTTCATTATTTTCGGGTCAAAAAGCCTAAAATAGCGAGTAAGAATATCAATTATGTAATTAAATACATAAAACTTGATTTTGAATAAGTATTTGTTTTATACACGTGCCTATAGATACGTTCGAGTACATTTGTATTTGTTTAATATTTTTTACAAGATTTATGATTCGTTGTTAATGAAGAAACACGTATACGAGTTCTTGTAATTTGAATTTTCAATTTTTATGCCTTTAAGAATGCATATATTAGTGTGTCGTAGTGAGTACGCGTGATTTTTAATGACAGCCGATTTTTTTTTAAATAATAAGTTTTGGTCCGTTGCAAATCTATCGCAAATTGTTAAATTTTGTGAGGGATTTCCGACGGAACTTATTCGCTTTTCATTATTTTTGGGTCAAAAAGCCAAAAATAGCGAGTAAGAATATCAATTATGTAATTACATACGTAAAACTTGATTTTGAATAAATATTTGTTTTATACACGTGCCTATAGATACGTTCGTGTACATTTGTTTTTGTTTTATATACGTTACAAAGTTTATGACTCGTTGTTAATGAAGAAAACACGTATCCGAGTTCTCGTAATTTAAATTTTTATGCCTTTAAGAATTCATATATTAGTGTGTTGTAGTGAGTACACGTGATTTTTAATGATAGCCGATTTTTTTTAAGAACAATAAGTTTACGTCCGTCGTAAATCTATCGCAAACTGTTAAATTTTGTGAGGGATTTGCGATGTAATTTTGTTTCTTTTCATTATTTTCGGGTCCAAAAGCCAAAAATAGCGAGTAAGAATATCAATTATGTAATTAAATACATAAATCTTGATTTTGAATAAGTATTTGTTTTATACACGTGCCTATAGATACGTTCGAGTACATTTGTATTTGTTTAATATACGTTACAAGATTTATGATTCGTTGTTAATGAAGAAACACGTATCCGAGTTCTCGTAATTTAAACTTTAAAAATTTTTATGCCTTTAAGAATGCATATATTAGTGTGTCGTAGTGAGTACGGGTGATTTTTAATGATAGCCGATTTTTTTTATATAATAAGTTTAGGTCCGTCGCAAATCTATCGCAAATTGTTAACATTTTGTGAGGGATTTGCGATAGAATTTTGTTTATTTTCATTATTTTCGGGTCAAAAAGCCTAAAATAGCGAGTAAGAATATCAATTATGTAATTAAATACATAAAACTTGATTTTGAATAAGTATTTGTTTTATACACGTGCCTATAGATACGTTCGAGTACATTTGTATTTGTTTAATATACGTTACAAGATTTATGATTCATTGTGAATGAAGAAACACGTATACGAGTTCTCGTAATTTGAATTTTCAATTTTTTTATGCCTTTAAGAATGCATATATTAGTGTGTCGTAGTGAGTACGCATGATTTTTAATGACAGCCGATTTTTTTTTAAATAATAAGTTTTGGTCCGTTGCAAATCTATCGCAAATTGTTAAATTTTGTGAGGGATTTCCGACGGAATTTATTTGCTTTTCATTATTTTTGGGTCAAAAAGCCTAAAATAGCGAGTAAGAATATAAATTATGTAATTTCATGCGTAAAACTTGATTTTGAATAAATATTTGTTTTATACACGTGCCTATAGATACGTTCGTGTACATTTGTTTTTGTTTTATATACGTTACAAAGTTTATGATTCCTTGTTAATGAAGAAAACACGTATCCGAGTTCTCGTAATTTTATCTTCAAAAATTTTTATGCCTTTAAGAATGCATATATTAGTGTGTTGTAGTGAGTACGCGTGATTTTTAATGATAGCCGATTTTTTTAAAAAACAATAAGTTTACGTCTGTCGCAAATCTATTGCAAGCTGTTAAATTTTGTGAGGGATTTGCGATGTAATTTTGTTTCTTTTCACTATTTTCGGGTCCAAAAGCCAAAAATAGCGAGTAAGAATATCAATTATGTAATTAAATACATAAATCTTGTTTTTGAATAAGTATTTGTTTTATACACGTGCCTATAGATACGTTCGAGTACATTTGTATTTGTTTAATATACGTTACAAGATTTATGATTCGTTGTTAATGAAGAAACACGTATCCGAGTTCTCGTAATTTAAACTTTAAAAATTTTTATGCCTTTAAGAATGCATATATTAGTGTGTCGTAGTGAGTACGGGTGATTTTTAATGATAGCTGATTTTTTTAAAAATAATAAGTTAAGGTCCATCGAAAATCAATCGCAAATTGTTAAATTTTGTGAGGGATTTGCGGCGTAATTCTGTTTCTTTTCATTATTTTCGGGTCAAAAAGCCTAAACTAGCGAGTAAGAATATCAATTATGTAATTAAATACATAAAACTTGATTTTGAATAAGTATTCGTTTTATACACGTGCCTATAGATACGTTCGAGTACATTTGTATTTGTTTAATATACGTTACAAGATTTATGATTCGTTGTGAATGAAGAAGCACGTATACGAGTTATCGTAATTTGAATTTTCATTTTTTTATGCCTTTAAGAATGCATATATTAGTGTGTCGTAGTGAGTACGCGTGATTTTTAATGATAGCCGATTTTTTTCAAAAAATAACAAGTTTAGGTTCGTCGCAAATATATCGCAAATTGTTAAATTTTGTGAGGGATTTGCGACGGAATTTATTTTCATTTCATTATTTTTGGGTCAAAAAGCCTAAAATAGCGAGTAAGAAAATCAATTATGTAATTCAATATATAAAACTTGATTATGAATAAGTATTTGTTTTATACACGTGCCTATAGAATGCATGTCGTAGTGAGTACGCGTGATTTTTAATGATAGCCTGTTTTTTTTCAAAAAATAACAAGTTTAGGTCCGTCGCAAATCTATTGCAAATTGATAAATTTTGTGAGGGATTTGCGATGGAATTTTGTTTCTTTACATTATATTCGGGTAAAAAAGCTTAAAATAGCAAGTAAGAATATCAATTATGTAATTAAATACATAAAACTTGATTTTGAATAAGTATTTGTTTTATACACGTGCCTATAGGTACGTTTGCGTACATTTGTATTTGTTTTATATACGTTACAAAGTTTATGAATCGTAGTTAATGAAGAAAACACGTATACGAGTTCTCGTAATTTAAATTTTAAAAATTTTTATGCCTTTAAGAATGCATATATTAGTTTGTCGTAGTGAGTATGCTTGATTTTTAATGATAGCCGATATTTTTTTTAAGAAAATAATAAGTTTAGGTTCGTCATAAATCGATCGCAAATTGTTAAATTTTGTGAGGGATTTGCGACGCAATTTTGTTTCTTTTCATTATTTTCGGGTCCAAAAGCCTAAAATAGCGACTAAGAATATCAATTATGTAATTAAATACATAAAACTTGATTCTGAATTAGTATTTGTTTTATACACGTGCCTATAGATACGTTCGAGTACATTTGTATTTGTTTAATATACGTTACAAGATTTATGATTCGTTGTTAATGAAGAAACACATATACGAGTTCTCGTAATTTGAATTTTCAATTTTTTATGCCTGTGAATTCTAGTTTCCTATCAATCAAACAACAAATCAAGAACAAAAACCATTCAATAATCAAACTACTTACCGAATGATTGGATATTAGAGAATGTCGATTACAAAAGGTTGAGAGAATATTTCCAGAATCAGTAACAGCTATTCTTCCGTACAAAAGTGCAAATGTCAGATATTATCCTATTGAAAGTCAAACATACTATTTATATACATACTTGACAACTATTAAAAAAAATACAAAACAACCCCTAGACTTTGTTTCCATCAACTAAAATACAATCTAACATTCTCCCCCTTTAATGGAAAGACCAAAGTCTTTAAATTGATAAACCCAGCTTTTGTTCAAATCTTCTAATGCTTTTACGATCCGAGAGCCTCCATTCAATCTTTGAAATGAACTTAACCATGAGTCTTCGGTCATTTACAGATAGAGCTCCTTTCTTCGTCTTTCTTTTCTTATCAGCTGCAAGCTTTCCTTTTAGACCATTCAAAACTTTGTTCAGAGTTCCATCTGAAAATTTGTTCAGCTCTACACTTCTCATAGCTCTTAACTTCTTATTTTTATCTCTGTACATAACTGTTGGATGCTTTACCATGATAACTTGGAATTCTTTCAACTCTCCAGCAAACTTGATATCTTTGTGAGGAGCTGTCATGTTGATCTTCCTCATACCTCGTTCAACACCTATCTGAAGATCTTGCACTGACATCAATACCAACTTGGTATGCATGAAGTGGAAAAGTGTCTTAAGTGCAAATCTGCAGTGTTCATTTCTTTTGTTTCTGCACAACTCATCAAATAAATCTTCAATGTCGACCAGGTGCATATTGAACATATCTGCTTCTGTGAACTTATAGGTGTTTCCATCGGCTCTAGTAACAGTGAATGTTGTTGGATAGAGCATCTTAACAAATCTGTCCTTTTCAATTTTCACCAGATCAACTATCCTGAACTCACTCTTAACTTTCTCAACTTCTTGAGTCTTATTTCTTAGAAAGCTGGCATAGTTGACCAGATTTGGCATATTCGGCTCTAAAACCCTAAATAGCTTGAGAAAAGAACATGGTGCTTGTTTCTTGCAAAATATTCGTTTTTCAAGAATATCTTCGATGTATGGCATCTTGTTCCTTTTTCTGATAAACTCTGCCGATCTATTCTCTGGAAGCTCAAGTTTCTTTACTTTCTTTTTGCTGATCTCATCTTTGTTCAACAGTGTCAGCATGTCTTGAATTTCCCTCTGAACTACTTGTTGTGCTTCAAATCTGAGTCTATGTTGCTTTTGAGACTCATCAGCAAGCACGTATTCATTGAAGAACCTTTCCATCACCTCAACCTCATTCAATTCAACCTTTTCTTGAACAATCACGTTTTCAACTGGAAACTCTTCAATTTCTTCCTTAACTTGAATAACCACCTCAGGCTTTTCAACCGTTGGTGTCGATACAGTATCTTTCAAGATTTCCTGAACTAAACCTTCCTCTTCTTCAATCCTTTCAGCTCTAAACTCAGTATCAGTTAAAGTAATTACATCATCATCTTCAGAAACTTCAATGTATTCTTCTCTCTCTTCTTCTACTCCTTGGATACTCAACTCAAGATGCTTAACTTGAACATCTTCATCGGAATCAATATATTCTACAAAATTGTAAATATCAGACTGAATGTTCAAAGGAACTGGAACATCTTCATGAAGAATCAATCCCAGCTCACTTTGTTCACCAGCCGATTCTTTTGAGCCCCCGACCTCTCTCTCTCTCTTTAACTTCAGTTTCTTTTTCTGGGTATGTGATCATCAAGACCCCAGGTGTAGTTTCATCAAGCTTTCTCCTCTTCTCCCCCTCATGAGGAGCATCATCGGAGTCCTCATCATGCTCATCATGTTTACGTTTGGATGAGGAAGCTTGAGCTTTACATGTCTCTTCAACTGCCGCAACTCTCTCTGATAGATTTCCCAAAGATGTTATCACTGTACTTTCTAAACTTATCATCCTTTCCCGCATCTCATCAAACTGATCAAAAACAAACTCTTTCAGCTCTTCCTTCAATTCCTCCAGTGCTTTATTGGATTCAGTCTGCTTGATTGATTCTTCAGCAACAGATTTACCCTTTAAGAACTTGTGAATGTTTGACATTTGTGCCATTACCTCAGATAATTGAGCAGATACATGCGTATTCACTCCAGCAACAGCCTCATTCAACGCTTGATGCAATGTTGATTCAGTTACAAACGGGGATAAAGTCACCACTGGGTCACGTAGACTTCCAGTTGTCACTACAGTCGAACTTGTAAAAAGTACGTCTGTGTGGCCAGTACTCAGAGTTGGCATTGTAGTTGCTCTGACTGGACTTCCACCCTCTTCAAGCGATGGAGCAACAAATGCTTCCGTTACTAAGGATGTTCCAGTGGGAACACGAAGTTCAACCACACTAACTTCAACAGATGAAGTTGACTCGAGTGTCCTAGGCTGTATAGGATCTATACTCAGTGATTGAATTGAAGTCGTACACTCGGGCAGCTGTGTACTTGTTTCAATATCCATCAAGTCCAAATGACTCTCGGATAGATTATAAGGTTCATCCCGGTGCTCAATTGAAACAATCTCCTGTTGAGAGGAGACTGAGTGGATGGTTGGGTGTGCAATCGTCAGTGGGATACCGACTTCTTCAATGCTAACTCTCATGGGAGAGCTAACAACAGATGTGGTTATACCCTGGCTTTCTAGGTTTACGGTATCCCTTACACTCTCTTCAGCAATGCTTACTATATCTATCATCATACTTCCTCCCTCATGATGATCACCCCCATCATCATCATCATCATTATCATCTCCTTCACCTTCTTCTTCTTGGATATCCGACAAAGTTCTCTCGGAATAAGATTTCTCAGCTTCTTCCTCACCTCCCCTTACAACGTCATCTCCCTCACTCACAGGTTGGGCACCCTGAACTTCAGCCCCTTGCTGAGGTTCCTCTAGTCCTAAGGCTCCTTGGGTAAGAGATCCCGGCTCCTGGGTCTCTATTGGAGCATGATCTATCCTATACATTCTCACATGCTCACTCTCTTGATCCGCATATTTTAACAACGACTCCGGGATTGGCATAATATTTGCATTTGGAGAATCCGGCACTTCGTGTAAGCTCATCATCACATAATCTGACATCGCTGTGAATTGGCTCGCTTCAGAATATTTTCATTCACTCGAAGAATTCCTCGGATAAGAATTTGTATAAACCTCTGGAGCGGAACAAATTTTCTTGCTCGATTTGTAGTTTTTGCAAGAACAATCTCCTTTAAGTCCTCCCAGATGCACTGAGCATAATCATAATGCTTGTTAAACGCGATTCCATGAAAAATCCTTAAACAATGAATGTTGCATCTGTCGATGCCTGTGTGCTTAGACGACATACACCTATTGATAATTCCAAATAGTGTGTACCATTCCCCATTCGAGCAATTCCTATGGAATTTGGAGCTCTTTGGTAGTGGCTTTGAGTAGCCTAGGCAAATCAGATCATGAACCAGCTCCTCATCCGACACAAAATCTTCAAAATCAGCCAACTACGTCTTGGAAGAAATAGATTGTGACGAAGTCTGGCTAGAGTGATTTTGGTTTTGAATTGGTCTATTGTTACTTTGAAATGGTGATTGCCGTCAGCAGGAACAAATTTGACTGTGTGCCAAAATTGTTGTAGGTATACTGTGACACCCTTTGCCACAACAACCACCAAACACAATACACCCAGGATTAATCACCAACATACAATAACATAATGATCTGATAACCTAAATTAAGTGTGGAAGCATTAAAACATAAATAAAGTGGTGCAATAAGTGTTAAACACCCTACGGTGCTATCAGGTACCAAGTCTAGGTCTACACACCCATACATTTATTACAATCATCCAGAATATATTACAACATTTGTCCCACAATATAATTACCGATTGAGTAGTAGATATCTTCCAAATCTTCCAAATCGACCTAACTAGAAGGTCCAGCCGTAGATTTCCCCTTTCCTGTAAAAATACAACAACTAAAACGTAAGCGAATGCTTAGTGAATACAAAGATTGCGCATATTATAAATATTTATAAAGCCCAAGAGTAACCCCGACGACAAACGTCGTATACTCTCTTCGTACACCAAGTACGGACCAGAGCCGCAGCCCCTTCGAGCCCAAAGCTCGGCATTTACACATACCATCTGAGACAAACGAACGATCGGGGATGACATACTGCCTACCGGACCTGGAGGGATCAGCTCCAGCGTCATATAGCACAGTAACATCAGAGTTAACGATGCGACCCACCGGTCCATCACTAGATGCACAACAATCGAACGGACATGCAACAAGTAAGAATGTGCATCTAAATCTACGCAAGTTAGTAGAAATCCAACCAAACAAGTGAAACAACAGGTCTCAGCAGGCAAAGCTTAACATAAATCAGATATAATCATGCGAAATCTACTGTACTCACAGTGGGTGCGTAATTATCTTTTAACCAATATTATCTCTCTTCGGGCTTTCAACCGGATTCCACCAAGTACCCCACTGTGGGTTAAACAACACCACAAGGGACCTGTTATTATCAATTACAACAATTCCTGGTATCATTAACCATTTAATTCCATAATAATCAAGTTTCGTAAATTTGACGATAGTTTCCCCCATTTCGGGTTTATATCCAAATTCGAACTATAACTAAGTTTGTACCCATTTCATGTTCATACACATGACATTTTATGTGTTGTTTATGAGTTTCATTCAAAATACACAAGCCTAGAAAGTAGTATTCTCAATTTTAGGCATTAAACTCGAATTTAATGGGTCAGATTCGAAATCAAGCATCAGATTCGAACCTTGTACATCAGATTCGAAACTCCTCCTGTCAGATTCGAATACTCCTTCGAATCTAACATCAGATTCGAACACCACCCTTAGAATCTGATGGTACACATTCGAATCTAATACCAATCTCGAGTTTGTTCTTATATTTCGACTCTGTTCTTGACATATTCGAGTCTGTTCATCATTTCAACTTAAATCCTTCATTTCTAAGGCCTAAAATCAGTATTATATCATGTATGATGCATATATTCAATTCTACTATGCATATAGTATCATAATCCAGCAACATTTCAAGCAAAACAAACTTAAATTTGCATAAAATGATAGATTCGAATTCTTAGTTACTTTAAAACCGAAACCATAAACTAAAAAGGTTCGATTCTTACCTCAATTCGTATGAAATCTGAAATCCGTTTGTAGATTGTTGTTGTACTCCTCGATATCTTTCCGATGACGTATAATTCTCGAAAATCCGACGGTCGGTTTGTGATTATCTTAGAGAGATGTAGAGAGAGAATTCTAGAGAGAGAGTCTAGAGAGAGAGAGAGATGGTGAAAATGAAGCCCTTTTGCTCTTTTATTCCAATTTTCACCATTTTGCACATTTCTCCCCTCGACTTAACCGGTTCCATAAAATACTGATTTAATCTTAGATTTATCATAATTAACTTTTAAATTCATAATAATCCATAAAATTGTTTCTGAGTTCAATTTTCTTAAAAATAACAACAAACTTTGCTAAATATCCAAATACATAATAATCACCCAAATTCAACTTTAAATATAAATTTTCCACTTAATTAGTCAAAATACATCAAATTGAATCCGTGGATGTTACAACATGGGCTCCACCACGCTCAACTTCGTCCTCGAAGTTACTCGGACTCAAACAGTTTCGGATATTTTCTTAACATTTCTGACTTAGTTTCCCAGGTGTGATTTGCTCCTTTATGATGCTTCCAACGTACAAGCACCATTTCTATCTCCTTACTTCTCAATTTCTTCATCTTAGTGTCTAACACACACTCCGGCTCTTCAACATATCGGAGCCTTTCATCAACTTGTAGTTCAGTATGGTCGGCCCAATCCTCGTTTCCAGTGTTAAACGATTTTCGAAGATTCCCAACGTGGAATACTGGATGTACGCCCGACATCCCTTCAGGCAATTCTAATTGATATGACTGATTTCCAACTTTTTCGATTATCTTAAATGGTCCGACGAATCTCGGAGCCAACTTGCCCCTCTTAACAAAACGAGTAACACCCCTCATGGGTGATACTTTCAAGTAGACCCAGTCATTCACTTCAAAATTGATCGGCTTGTGCCTCCGATCATAGTAACTTTTCTGACGATCCTGGGCCGCTTTCATGTTCTGCCTAATCAACTGTATCTTCTCGTTTGTTTCCTGAAGCAAGGCCGGCCCAGCGATTGGTGTTTCACCCGTTTCTCTCCAACATGTAGGAGTCCTACATTTTCTTCCATATAAAGCCTCGAACGGAGCTTTCTTGATCGTAGCGTGGTAACTATTGTTATACGAAAACTCTATGAGTGGCAGATGATCGTCCCAGTTGCCACCGAGATCTAACACACACGATCTCATCATATCTTCAAGCGTTAAGATGGTCCGCTCACTCTGACCATCAGTTTGCGGGCGGTAAGCTGTACTCATTGCTATCCTTGTCCCTAACCCTTCTTGCAAAGCCGACCAAAAATTTGAAGTAAACCGGCTGTCCCGGTCTGATACTATGGACTTAGGCACTCCATGCCTAGAAACTATCTCGTTCATGTAAATTTGAGCCAATCTTTCAAGTGAGTAACTTTCTCTAATTGGTATAAAATGAGCCGACTTAGTTAATCTATCGACTATCACCCAAACTGCATCATGTTGGCGCCTAGTCTTCGGCAGTTTTGTAACAAAATCCATGGTAATGTGCTCCCACTTCCATTCCGGAATGGGAAGCGGTTGCAGACTGCCATACGGTTGCTGATGCTCGGCCTTTACCAACCGGCAAGTCCTACATCGTTCAACATACTGGCCGATATCCTTCTTCAATCCCGGCCACCAAAAGTCTGCCTTTAAGTCGTTGTACATCTTTGTGCTCCCGGGATGTACAGAAAACTTAGATTGATGCGCCTCCTCAACGATCACATTTCTCATACCACCATACTTCGGCACCCAAATCCTTCCGTATACACCTTTTAATCCAGACTCGCTAGTTTCCATATTCTTAATCTGTACTCTAATATCCTCAACACTAACATTCTCGTCTTTCAAGGCTTCCTCCTGAGCGGCCTTGACATCATCTATAATAGTAGACGTTAACATGGTAGATGTCATCATATAGCAGCAATCCTTAGCATACGCTTTCCGACTCAAGGCATCGGCTACTACATTAGCCTTTCCGGGGTGGTAAAGTATCTCACAATCGTAATCCTTTATTAACTCCATTGATCGTCTCTGCCTCATATTGAGTTCCTTCTGGCTAAAAATATATTTCAAACTCTTATGGTCCGTGTAGAGTTGACACTTAGTACCGTATAGGTAGTGCCTCCATAACTTCAATGCAAACGTTACCGCGGTCAACTCCAGATCATGAGTCGAATAATTCTTCTCATGCTGCTTCAACTGTCTTGAAGCATACGCTATAACCTTTCCACGCTGCATCAATACAGCACCTAATCCCAACCTTGAAGCATCGGTATACACCACGAAGTCATCATTACCTTCCGGTAAAGCAAGTATCGGTGCTTCACTCAAAGTCTTCTTTAAAACGTCAAATGCCTCTTGCTGCACAGTCTCCCAAACAAAAGGCGCATTCTTCTTCGTTAAAGCAGTCAAAGGAACTGCAACCTTAGAAAAATCTTTGATAAATCTCCGATAGTATCCTGCCAACCCCAGAAAACTTCTAACCTCAGTAGCTGAACATGGCGGCTCCCAGTTCTTTATTGCTTCAACCTTAGCCGGATCTACCGAAATCCCGGCTCCAGAAATTACATGCCCTAAAAACTGTATCTGTTGCAGCCAAAACTCACATTTTGAGAACTTGGCGTACAACTTTTCTTTTCTTAACAACTCCAACAGTTCTCTCAGATGTTCAGCATGTTCTGCTTCAGACTTAGAATATACCAGTATATCATCAATAAACATTATCACCGACTTATCCAACATCGGTCTACAAACCCTATTCATCAAGTCCATAAAGACAGCCGGGGCATTGGTTAACCCAAAAGGCATAACCAAGAACTCGTAATGCCCATAACGTGTCCTAAATGCTGTCTTAGGCATATCCTCTTCTCGAACTTTCAGTTGATGGTACCCCGATCTAAGATCAATCTTAGAAAATACACTACCCCCATGTAACTGATCAAACAAGTCGTCTATCCTCGGCAGAGGATACTTGTTCTTAATCGTCAATTTATTCAGCTCCCGGTAATCTATGCACATCCTCATCGTGCCATCTTTCTTCTTTACAAACAGTACCGGAGCTCCCCACGGCGATGAACTCGGCCGAATGAAGCCCTTGTCCAACAACTCCTGAAGTTGTGTCATCATTTCTTTCATCTCGGTTGGGGCAAGACGATAAGGAGAACGAGCTACCGGTGCAGCTCCGGGGATTAGATCAATTCGAAACTCAACTTGTCTCTCAGGCAGCACGCCAGACAAGTCTTCCGGAAACACATCCGGGAATCGTGAAACAACCGGCACATCGGCCAAAGTTCTCTTCTCTGCCTTAGCATCAATCGCATATGCTAAGTACGCATCACATCCCTTTGCAACAAGCTTTCGAGCTTTTGCAATAGTAAGCAAACACAGATCCCCGCTTCTCCTATCCCCATATATACATATCTCACGCCCCTCCGGGGTAGTTATCTTTATCATTCGGCTCTTACACACTATGTGGGCTTCATTCTCGATCAACCAGTCCATCCCGACTATGACATCAAACTCACTGAATTCTATCGGTATCAAGTCCAAATTGAAGACTACATCTTCAATTACTAACGTGCAGTTACGGTAGACATGATCTACTTTTACAAGAGTGTTGCTAGCAGTTTCTATATCAAGAACAGCAGATAATCTAGATAGTGGCATGGCAATTCTTTGTGCAAACATAGTAGAAACAAACGACCTATTGGCACCCGAATCAAATAAAACTCGTTCAGGCATAGAATTAACTATGAACGTACCCGTGACGACCTCCGGATTTTCCCTTGCCTCCTCTGCAGTTATCTGAAAAGCACGAGCAGGTGCCCTCTGTGACTGACCCCGGCGGTTAACTGAACCACCACTCGAACCTCCAGACGATCGTGTTGATGATGGGACAGCAGCCGTTGGAGCATTCTTTCTACAATTCCTGCTATAGTGACCCCACACCCCACACTTATAGTAAGCATCACCCTTCCTTGGGCAGTCATTCTGAAAATGTCCCAGCTCCCCACAGCAAAAACAAGCACGTCCGTTAGGGCATTTGCCAAAATGCTCCAGATGACATTTATTGCAATATTGCGGCTCAGTGTTGATGGAGTATGCACGCGCACGACCGCGATCAGATGAACCAGATTGTCGGCGATACGACTGTTGAGGTGAGTATTGTGAAGACCGGGAAGAACCAGAATATCCTCCCTCCCTTTGGCGCTTCGGCGGTGACGGCTGTGTCGGATTGGTGGAAGCAGCAGCAGACCCAACAGAGTAGCCTGACATAACCAAAATCTGCTCTACATTTCTGGCAGCCTCAAGTAAGCCAGCAAATGTAGGGTAGCGGACGTTGCTCATAACCCTCCTTATTTCAATGTCAAGACCAGCCTCGAACCTGGTCACTTTTCTCTCTTCAGTGTCCACCTGATGAGGTGCGAACAGACTTAACCTCGTGAACTCCACAGCATATTGGGACACCGTCTTAGTCCCCTGTACCAGTGCCATGAACTTTGCTTCCAACCTCTGGCGCTCATCAACCGGACAGTACTGCTGAGTGAACAGATCCTTGAACTCAGCCCAAGTCATAACAGAAATCTTTTCCAATGTCAAAGCGTTCACCATGGCATTCCACCACATAATTGCGTCATTAGTGAACATAGCAGTAGCATAGCGAACCATGTCCTTATCAGCACAGTCGCTGATTCGGAATGTTCGTTCAGTTGCTGTTATCCATTCCAGCGCGGCAACAACATCTCCTAGTCCATTAAACTCCACAGCCCCATTTCCTTTAAAGTCTTTAAAACGACAACCTCGGGGTTTGTTAGATGACCCAGTGTTGTCATCTTGTTCCTCATTGTTACCCCCTTCCTTCTCCTTGTTCTTTCTCTTTTCCTCTCTTCTTTTAGCATCGGCCTCATCTCGAGCCCGAAACTGTTCTTGAATCATTCGATTCTGCTCAGCCATCATGGCTAACATCATCTCTCTGGCTTCCTCAGGTGTCATTCCTCCTCCAGACATGTTCTGTAAATATAAACATATAACTTGTTTAGTAACATGTCCTAAATTTAAAGACACCATTCATTTGTCCCGTATGATAGTCAATTTCTTATAATTACTAGATCATAACCTATCTTAGTTCAGATCATTACTTAGCATCACTACATATCATCACCTAATGTTTGAGATCAAGACCTCACGGACACTTGAATCTCAAACAACTGCTCTGATACCATCTCGTGTGACACCCTTTGCCACAACAACCACCAAACACAATACACCCAGGATTAATCGCCAACATACAATAACATAATGATCTGATAACCTAAATTAAGTGCGGAAGCATTAAAACATAAATAAAGTGGTGCAATAAGTGTTAAACACCCTACGGTGCTATCAGGTACCAAGTCTAGGTCTACACACCCATACATTTATTACAATCATCCAGAATATATTACAACATTTGTCCCACAATATAATTACCGATTGAGTAGTAGATATCTTCCAAATCTTCCAAATCGACCTAACTAGAAGGTCCAGCCGTAGATTTCCCCTTTCCTGTAAAAATACAACAACTAAAACGTAAGCGAATGCTTAGTGAATACAAAGATTGCGCATATTATAAATATTTATAAAGCCCAAGAGTAACCCCGACGACAAACGTCGTATACTCTCTTCGTACACCAAGTACGGACCAGAGCCGCAGCCCCTTCGAGCCCAAAGCTCGGCATTTACACATACCATCTGAGACAAACGAACGATCGGGGATGACATACTGCCTACCGGACCTGGAGGGATCAGCTCCAGCGTCATATAGCACAGTAACATCAGAGTTAACGATGCGACCCACGGTCCATCACTAGATGCACAACAATCGAACGGACATGCAACAAGTAAGAATGTGCATCTAAATCTACGCAAGTTAGTAGAAATCCAACCAAACAAGTGAAACAACAGGTCTCAGCAGGCAAAGCTTAACATAAATCAGATATAATCATGCGAAATCTACTGTACTCACAGTGGGTGCGTAATTATCTTTTAACCAATATTATCTCTCTTCGGGCTTTCAACCGGATTCCACCAAGTACCCCACTGTGGGTTAAACAATACCACAAGGGACCTGTTATTATCAATTACAACAATTCCTGGTATCATTAACCATTTAATTCCATAATAATCAAGTTTCGTAAATTTGACGATAGTTTCCCCCATTTCGGGTTTATATCCAAATTCGAACTATAACTAAGTTTGTACCCATTTCATGTTCATACACATGACATTTTATGTGTTGTTTATGAGTTTCATTCAAAATACACAAGCCTAGAAAGTAGTATTCTCAATTTTAGGCATTAAACTCGAATTTAATGGGTCAGATTCGAAATCAAGCATCAGATTCGAACCTTGTACATCAGATTCGAAACTCCTCCTGTCAGATTCGAATACTCCTTCGAATCTAACATCAGATTCGAACACCACCCTTAGAATCTGATGGTACACATTCGAATCTAATACCAATCTCGAGTTTGTTCTTATATTTCGACTCTGTTCTTGACATATTCGAGTCTGTTCATCATTTCAACTTAAATCCTTCATTTCTAAGGCCTAAAATCAGTATTATATCATGTATGATGCATATATTCAATTCTACTATGCATATAGTATCATAATCCAGCAACATTTCAAGCAAAACAAACTTAAATTTGCATAAAATGATAGATTCGAATTCTTAGTTACTTTAAAACCGAAACCATTAAACTAAAAAGGTTCGATTCTTACCTCAATTCGTATGAAATCTGAAATCCGTTTGTAGATTGTTGTTGTACTCCTCGATATCTTTCCGATGACGTATAATTCTCGAAAATCCGACGGTCGGTTTGTGATTTATCTTAGAGAGATGTAGAGAGAGAATTCTAGAGAGAGAGTCTAGAGAGAGAGAGAGATGGTGAAAATGAAGCCCTTTTGCTCTTTTATTCCAATTTTCACCATTTTGCACATTTCTCCCCTCGACTTAACCGGTTCCATAAAATACTGATTTAATCTTAGATTTATCATAATTAACTTTTAAATTCATAATAATCCATAAAATTGTTTCTGAGTTCAATTTTCTTAAAAATAACAACAAACTTTGCTAAATATCCAAATACATAATAATCACCCAAATTCAACTTTAAATATAAATTTTCCACTTAATTAGTCAAAATACATCAAATTGAATCCGTGGATGTTACATATACCTGTGGGATAGAAGGTTTATATTGAAGCAGATAACCTAATGGATGGCCTTTGAGGATGTCAACTATGATAGGATGACTGACTTTAATAACCTTGGTATCCAGACGATGGTTATTATCTCTTAAAGGTAGGCAATGTTTAAGTTTAACCAATTGGTTATCTGGAATGATATTTGATTGTGAGGGACGGGCAACAGAAGTTGAGCGAACAGGTGTGGATACAGTATGATTGGATGATGAATGGGAGTCAGATGAATTGGAATTCTGAGACTGCACTGGTCATGCCATTTGAACACCTGTAAACAAATAAAAATCATGTTAGTTAGAACAGGTAAACAAATGACAATCCTTCAAATGTAGAAAAATTGTAACATTTCATCAGAAATTATAAAAAGTTGTGATTTTCTGTTTAAGGCATCGGGATTCCAGACAATAATAAACTTATTATTGACAGGACTCCAGAGTCAATCATTTAGAGACCAATGTTAAAAAATTACAACTTTATAATAATTTCTTGAAAAAAAATGTGACATTTTTCTTAAAACATGAAAAATTCAACACTTAGAACAAATTTTATTGAAACTCAAATGAAATTACTTCATTCTCGAATGACTCTTGACTATTCTCAGATGACATATGAAACAACTTGACTTAGTCTATGTATCAACTCGAATGGAACAAGTACCAAACTCGAATAAAACATGAAGATTCTCGAATAAGTCTAAGTGTTCTCATATGTTCTAATAGTCCAACTCGAATGAATAAGGAATTTTCTCGAATTCAACATATGACCAACTCGAATTAAATACTTGTTAAACTCGAATGAATAACAAGTGTATATGGACCATCTCTATTATGTCTAACACTCAACTCGTATGACTAAGGAGCTTTCTCGAATTCAACATTACCCCAACTCGAATAGACTATAAGTGTTCTCGAACAATGTATCAATCGAGTCTTAATTTCTGAAATTTTCTAAGTACAACAAACTTGGTCAACTCGCATGATACACATAAGTTTCTCGAATAAACCCTTAGTCAACTCGAGTGACACAGAGACTTTCTCGATTATTATTTGAATCAACTCGAATGAACTAAGACCTTTCTCGAATATCATTGAAAGCAACTCGAATGACTCTTGGACTTTTCTCTAGTATAGCTTTAATCGAGAAACTTTTCTTGAAATTACTTTTCAAGTATATTTCCACTGATTTATCAAAAATCAATTTCATGGACCTTTTTATTGAATAAACACGTGTGTCCCACTCGAAATTCAATTTTAAACACATTTGATTTACTAAACTTTGAACAAAAACAACATTAAAGTTGTTAAAAATTCAAATTTCAGAATCATGAAGAACACAAACTTTCTGAAACTAAAATCGAACTTTCTGTTTGTGTGGTTTGATTTGAACCATGAAATTTCAGATTCATGTCCACATTCATAAACCAAAACTTCCCACACATTTAATTTCAGATTTATGAACAACTAATTCTAAACACCATTAACATACAAATACGTAAAATATACGAACACATATATCACAATACTGAAATGAACTCTATACAAATACAAGAAACAACTAAAAACTTTTACTCACAATCTGATGAAAAGATATCTTTAGTCCGTTGATGATGTTTGTGGGTTTATGGTTTCTTAAAGGTGAAGAAAGGTTTTTGGAGAAGATGATGAATAGGAAATATCCGAAAAAGTGAATTTGAATTTGAAAATTCAAATTTATAGTCGAATTATCCGGCCCATTGTAATTTGCAATTTATCCGGCCCATCATCCAAAACAATTACAACCCCCTTAATATCTTTTCAAAAAATTTTGAACCAAATAAAAAACAAACAAAACAAACAAAAAAAAAATTACTGATAAAAAAAAAAATCAAAAACAGATTTAAACACAATCAACAATATCAAACAAAAGAAAACAAAAATAAAACAAGAAAATTTAAAAAAATTTAAAAATACACATAACCAAAAATTAACAAAAAAATAAAATAAAATACTCCCCCTTTTATTTCTGAATGTTGCTCCCCCTCAAATATGTATTGTATTTCTCAGTTGAGCTCCCCCTACAAAATACGAGATAAAATTTTATCAGATTTACTCAAAATCAGATACATTTATTTTTCTGCTCCCTACGAACATGACAATTCAGATCTTGTTAAATTCCAAAGAATATAAACTTTTATGATTCAAGAATTTAACATTAGATAAAAATCAATAAAAAAAATGAAAATTTTAAAATTATAAATTGAAACTACTGAATTATTAAATCTTAACGATTCAACATACCTAATTTGTATACCAAAAAATTAAACCGTTTTTCATCTAACGCTTTGGTAAACAAATCAACTAGTTGATATTCAGTAGGCACAAAATATAATTCTATATTTCCATTTTCTACATGATCTTTTATAAAATGATACCGAATGTCAATGTGTTTTGTTTTTGAATGTTGCACCGGATTTGATGCAATAGCTATTGCGTTCTGAGAATCACAGTAGATTGGTATTTTCTTTGGTGTAAACCCGTAATCGTGCAGTTGACTCGTCATCCACAACACTTGAGAACAACAAGAAGATACATCAACATACTCTGCTTCAGCTGTAGACAATGAGACGCAATGTTGTTTCTTGGATGACCAGCATACGGGTTTGTCACCTAAGAACTGTACTGCTCCAGACGTACTTTTTCTTTCCATCTTATCACCTGCGTGATCAGCGTCAGAAAAAGCAGTTAGATTAAATGAAGATTCTCTAGGATACCATAAACCAAGATTTGGAGTTCCTTTGAGATATCTTCAAATTCGTTTCGCAGCTGTTAAGTGTGATTCTTTAGGATTTACCTGATATCTTGCACAGACACATGTAGCAAACATAATATCTGGTCTACTAGCTGTTAAGTACATTAATGACCCAATTATACCTCGATAATGAGTCACATCTACAGGTTTTCCTGAGATGTCCTCATCGAGTTTTGACTTTGAATCCGGATCCATGGGAGTTTTCATAGGAGTACTGTTGACCATGTTAAATTTCTTTAACATTTCTTGTATATATTTTAACTGATTGATAAAAATACCATCAGCTAATTGTTTTACTTGTAATCCTAAGAAAAAATTTATTTCCCCCATCATGCTCATTTCGAATTTTTGGGACATTAAAAATGAGAATTTCTTACAAAATTCTGAATTTGTAGACCCAAATATTATGTCATTTACATATATTTGTATAACTATGATATCCGGCCCCTGACATTTTATAAACAGGGTTGTGTCAACTGCACCTTTGTTAAATCCACATTTCAACAGATATGTTGAAAGTGCATCGTACCAAGCACGCGGTGCTTGTTTAAGGCCATACAGTGACTTATCTAAAATATATACATGATCAGCTCTCGAAGGATCAGTAAAACCTTCGGGCTGATATGTATTGTGAATTCACTTTTCATGCAATTCAATCATATACAACACAATTCATATAAAAAATTATTATAAACACATAAAACTGAATGTTTGATTAATGAGAGAAGAAATATTACATTATGTTCTTGGCTTTCTTGCAAAGCACTTCTCCTATTCTCTCTAATCAGATCTGTATCCACCTTCTGTTTTCTTTTTTTTTTTCACAATTACTAACTAACAAGTATTTATACAAAAGGTAACTATTAAGTAATTACAACACAACCCCCTGAACTTTATACAATGTAGATTGTTTTCAACTCTACTATAAATTGTACCCAACAATCTCCCCCTTAGAGATGAAAACAATTTTCAATTATAGATCTATGTTCAGGTTGAATCTTATCTTTAATTTTCTTCTTTTCTTTGATCTCTGAATCTTCTGATAAAATCTTCTTCTTTATTGTCTCACTCTGATCTTCACATCTCTTCTATTCTGATCTTCTCTTTTCTTGTAAGCACACTCCCCCTTGGATCATGAATAGCTTTTAAATCTCTTCCTTGATCAATTGTCTTGAGATTATGTAGCAATTGCCTTCAGTTGATTTCAAACTACTCAACAGTTGTTTCTAAAATTCAGTTTTTCTCCCCCTCATGATGATCATAAAAATTATGAACATCATGCAAAAACTTCAGAAACATGAATTCAATGAAATTACAGTAGAAGAAATACAACCACAATTTTTTTTCTCCCCCTTAAACTGATATCTCTCCCCCTATACAAAACAGATTTATCTCACTCCCCCTCAAAAAGTTCACTCCCCCTCGAATTGATACTTATAGCTTTTCAGAATAAAAACAAAGCTTTTCAACTTTGGGGAAAATGAAACATATTCATTATGTAAAATAACTAGTCCAGGTCCACATAGGATTCCTGTTTGCACAATAGACATAATCTATGTGACCTACGTTCAGCGCTGGCATGATGTTAACACTGGTAGGATTTCCAAATAGTCCTCGTAAAATCCTTTATCATTAAAGAATCACTCGTATTTGTTCCGGCTTAGTCACTTTGGACTAGCAGTTTATAGTCACGCAGACTGTTAGACTCGATGTGTCCTAAAAGTGTATATAATCAGCTCTAGACACAATGTGCATCAAATGAAATTGGAGACCGGAGCAACTGTCTTCCTTGTTTCAATATCAAAAATATCCAAATGATATATCGATAGAAATGTGTTATATCTCCGTGATTATTGAAACAGAAATCTTTTGAGAGATAACTAAGTAGTTGGTGGGGTTAAGTTCATGCGTCACTGGGTCCATGACGTCTTTTTCAATATCAAGTCGCATAGGGCTTGATAGATTATGTGGATTACCCAGCCGACACAATTTAGGTAGGATTTTATTTTCTTTTAATCCTTTCTCAACTCTAAGCACTCAGCATTTTTCAACTAAGCTCCCTCCGGCTCACTTTTGAGAAATGAGTTCAGTTCCTTTCAATCTATAGATGGTTTGCTTCTTGGGTAGGTCTTCCGGTTCTGGTTAGACCATAGAAGCGATATTTATGCCTATCAGTCAGATTCGTGCATAATCGGAGTCAGCAGAAAGATTTTCAGCTTTGAAAGGTCATG
Organism: Centrapalus pauciflorus; assembly: GCA_020465985.1. Lineage (NCBI taxonomy): Eukaryota > Viridiplantae > Streptophyta > Magnoliopsida > Asterales > Asteraceae > Centrapalus > Centrapalus pauciflorus. The sequence continues at coordinate 780,926 of JAANYP010002792.1, read as the reverse complement.
AGATATGATGAAATCCAACTTATATGATATTAGAGATGATATTCAGATAATTTTGGGAATGATACTTTGGGAGATAGCAGAATGAAATGTACAATCTGATATAAGGTATGAAATGAATCAGACTTGTATAGAAAGAATTAGCTCATGGAGAATATGGGAGAATTCTTTGATCGGGAGAATATAAAAGAGAATCTCAGAAATAATGAGATTTTGAACATCAAAGAGATTAAATCAATAAATCTCAATGAGAGATTCAGAGAATCAGAAAATTATGAAAATATTTTGCTTTTTAGCTCAAAAACTCTTTTTATGTGTGTATCAAATATTTTCGTGAAAAATCACACACATTTTTTAAAAATGTCATCATCAAAGTGCGTCTGAAACTCCCCCTAGAAATAAGCACACAAAGTTAGTCAACTCAGAGAAATTAAATCAGGAGCAAAAAATTATAAAAATAAAACTCCCTCTAAATCAATGCAGCTTCAGAGTTGAATTCAGGGCAGGAATTCCAGAAATATTTATCTTTCAGACTCGGGTTCTATTCTGAAGTGATTAGAAGCCATTTGTCACATAAGCTTGGGTTTCAGTCTGAAGTAACTGAAAACCATTGTCTCTGGTTCATTGAAGTCCGGGTTCTAGTCTGAATTTAACCAGAAACCAATCTGGATTCTCCTGTGATGTGAGTAGAAACCTTTTGAACTGAAGAACGGGTCCTAAACTGAATTGAACAGGAGCCATTGTTGAATTGAAGAGCGGGTTCTTATCTGAAATGATAAGAAACCTATAACCTGCAAAATATAAGATGTCTTTGGTATCCAAACTGATTTGGATCCAGACTTGTTAGCGCTCTTGGGTACCCATTTCAAAACAGGTTTTGGTACCCACTTATACTTGGGTTTGGGTACCCATTGCAGATTATAATTATCAGCTTCTTTTTCAAAAGCAGAAAACAAATTTCTTTGAGTATTTGAAAATTTAATATCTGAGTGGGTAAAGAAACTTGATTTTGAATGATTAGAATTTTCTGAACTCTTCTTCCTGAAAAACTGTCCGGTTGTGGCCTGTTTTTGGTAATACGTGGTCGTTTTCTTTGAAAATGTTTTCTGATTAGACGGACCAGTATTTCCAAAAACTTTAAAAACATTAAGCTTTGAAGATTCACCTGTGTAAATCTTAACTGGAAGATTTTCAATGATTTTGTCTTTGCCTTTATGTATATTGAGAAGATACTTAAGTTTCAGATCTGAAGATGAATCAAACTTAGCAGAGTTAGTTAGATTCACTTCACTTACAGAAGACAAACCAGAGTGATCAACATTGGATTTTAAACATACTGAAGAAGGGGTCTTAACCTTTGACTCAGTTGATGAAGTAAACACATGTAATTGTTTTGTAAGATGAAGTATCTGATCTTCCAAACTTTTGATAATGACTAAATTTGAATTTCTGTCATGATCAAATGATTGGTAATCAGATTTAAAAGATTGTTCTTTGATTAAGAACATTTGTCTTTCATCTTCAAACAATTCAGATTTTGATTTAAAATCTTGTTCTTTAAGTAAGAACTCATGTCTTTCGTTCTCAATCAAATCTTTAGTTAAAGACAACTCTTGTTGAAGAGCAAAAAATACTTCATTTTTGTTTAAAATACAATTCTGACCAGTTTGCTTTGTCTTAGAAAGTGTATCTTCAAGATCCTTAACTTTCTTGTAAAGATCAGATCTTTCAGGCAAAAGATATTTCAGTTAAGTTGCATTCTGAAAATTTTCTTGTTTCAGCTCATCAAGTTCTTTAAGTAATTCAGATATTTTCAATTGATGAGCACAATTCTCAGAGTTTTGTTTTTCTTTTAAGCTCTGAATTTCTTCATTCAGTATTTGTACGTCACGTAACGCCAAATATTTATCAGTATTTAACTGAACGAGAATGTCGTAATTGTTCTTACGAATCTTTTTAGATTCAGTAAGTTTGGCAATCAGCTCAGACTTTGAAAATTGTTCAAACACCATTATGAATTACTGAAAAATGAACTTCCAAGATCTTTTATGGAAAAATGAGTGAATTCTGATAAAACTTTGAGAATTATATCTGAAAATGATAACTTGTGAAAAATCAGCTCTGAAATGACTTTTTGACGTTGAAATTTTAGATTTTCTGCAGAAAAATGCCCGTAACCTTTTTCTGGAGTGGATTTGGGCCTAAAAAATTTACCGAACCGGCTTTGCCAAATTTAGAAATCGTAGATCTCTGTTCAAGCTTCGATTTGACGTATGGTAGGCCTTCTAACGATGTTCCAGTCAAAAGTTATGGCCAATTTAAGCAGTTAAGGTCAAACAGTCAATAGTATGATGAAACTCGAATGAATAAGGACTCAACTCGAATGAAGAATAATGAAACTCGATTGAAACACTATCAAACTTGATTGAAGAAGAATGAAACTCAAATAAGCTTGAGGAAACTCGAATGATGAAGCTTGAAACTCGATTAATGAAGCTTGAAACTCGATTAATGAAGTATAAAACTCGATTAATGAAGCATAAAACTCGATTAATGAAGCATAAAACTCGATTAATGAAGCTTGAAACTCGGATAATAAAGCATGAAACTCGAATAGAATATAAAGTTCCTCGATTTACTCTCTTTGATCGACTCGAATGCCTTCTTTATAAAACTCGAATGACACTATGAATTTTTGTTATGTCCGAGTTTTATCATTTTTCAAAAACAAGATCAGATCCAAACTTTAAAAAAAAAAATCCATGAAATGACCTCAAATTGACTTCGAAGGTTCGTTTTAATAGCATAAACAACTTTTGTGAAATCACTTTGGCTAATTCTCGATTAAAAACCAAAAATCGACCAAAAAAAAACTCAAGAACACACACTTTTTCAAAAAATCTGAAAATTCTCAATTAAATTCTGTGTGTTTGGAATTAAAAATTGATACTTATATCATTGAATTCGTCTTTAAAATTTGCACCTTCGATCCAAATATCAGTTCATTTCATCCAGAGAATCAAAATCCTCAATTGATTTTCGAATTTTCAAAAAAAATGAATATAACAATGTTCTTAAAAAAAACGATTTCAGATTCAAAATTCACTCAAATTCAGCCATATTAGGCTCTGATACCAATTGTGAATTCACTTTTCATGCAATTCAATCATATACAACACAATTCATATAAACAATTATTATAAACACATAAAACCGAATGTTTGATTAATGAAAGAAGAAATATTACATTATGTTCTTGGCTTTCTTGCAAAGCACTTCTCCTATTCTCTCTAATCAGATCCGTATCCACCTTCTGTTTTCTTTTTTTTTTTTCACAATTACTAACTAACAAGTATTTATACAAAAGGTAACTATTAAGTAATTACAACACAACCCCCTGAACTTTATACAATATAGATTGTTTTCAACTCTACTATAAATTGTACCCAACATGTATATACTTCATCTGTTAATTCCTCGTTTAAAAACGCAGTTTTAACATCCATTTGATAAACTGTAAAGTTTTTATGAGCGGCAAAAGCTAAAAACATTCTAATCGCTTCGATTCGTGCAACTGGTGCATACGTTTCATCGTAGTCAATCCCTTCTTGTTGGCTGTATCCTTTGGCACCGAGACGATCTTTATTCCGAATGATTACTCCATGTTCATCCTTTTTGTTTTTAAAGATCCATTTCGTGCCTATTATGGATTTGTCTTTTGGGCGCTCAACAAGTCTCCAGACCTTTAACCGTTCGAACTGGTTCAGTTCTTCTTGCATCGCCACAATCCAATCAGCGTCCAGAAGTGCTTCTTTTACATTCTTGGGCTCTATTTTACTTAGAAAATTTGAAAATATACATTCATTTATGGTGGCCCTTCTGGTTTGGACTGAAGCGGATGGATCACAAATAATGTTTTCTATTGGGTGATTTCTTGTCCACTTAAAAGTATGTGGAAACGGTTCTATTTGGTCTTGATTGGGATTACGATCTAGATATGGTTGGGGAGTTACTTCAGATGTAGTAGTTGGGACATCTGAGGTAGGAGCTTCTGAATGTTCAGAAGTAATGGGGGTTTCAGAAGAATTTGGAGGTTCAATGGGTTGTACAATCTCAGTAGTCGACTGCACATTTGCTGTTGAGGCTTCTCCAGTTTCTTCTGAAACTTGTTGTTGAGAAAGATCAGAAACTATGACTGGATCTTCAGTAATCCTGTCAGGCACCAAATTTAGAAGATTAGTTTTGGGTTTTCAAAATAGTCTTCATAAAAATTCTCAAACAACTTATGTAATTCTGAGTGTTCAGCATTTTGTTCAGATGACTCCAATGAAGTCTGCGTTTTAGGTTCGGGTCCTGGACTGGTGTGTTCAGAAGCCATTACCACTCATTCATCAAATTTGACATTCACACTCTCGTTGACTGTCTTGGTTCTCTTGTTGTACACTCGGAAGGCAACCGACTCGTTTGAATATCCGATGAATATTCCTTCATCTGCCTTTTGATTAAACTTTCCAATATTATCTTTGTCGTTTAGAATAAAGCATCTGCAACCAAAGACATGGAAAAAATTAATATTAGGTATTCGTTTATTAATCAATTCATAAGGAGTCTTTCCGAATCTCTTATTTATGATTGAGCGATTCTGTGTGAAACAAGCTGTTGCAACTGCTTCTGCCCATAAAAAGAACGGTAAATTTGAATATGCCAGCATCGTTCTAGCTGATTCCACTAGTGTCCGATTTCTTCTTTCAACGACACCGTTTTGTTGTGGAGTTCGAGCAGCTGAAAACTGATGTGTAATTCCTATAGAATTCAAGAATGAGTCAAGCGATTTGTTCTTGAATTCTGTTCCGTTATCTGAGCGGATTGTTTGAATTGTGAGTTGCAACTTCACTTGTATTTTCCGGATGAAGTCGATGATCGTTTCGGTTGCATCCGATTTGGACCCTCAGGTAGAAAACCCATGTGTATCGTGAATAGTCATCAACTATCACCAATACATATCGTTTCTTATTAATGCTTTGTACTCTCATTGGTCCACACAAATCCATATGCAGTAATTCCAGTGCTCTTGTGGATGAGTGTTCAGTTTTGGATTTGTGTGTAGCTCTTGTCATTTTTCCTTTTTCACATGCGGCACACAACTGCTCCTTTTGGAATTTGAGAGTTGGCAGCCCTTTGACTAACCCTCCCTTTGCAAGGTTGGTTAACTCATTGAAGTTCAGATGTGAAAGGCGACGATGCCACAGCCATGCTGTTTTAGATGTAGCTTTTGACATTAAGCAGACATCTTTCTTCAGATTAATCGAGGCTAAATCAATGGAGTACAAATTTGTTTTCCTGTTTCCTGCCAATATTTCCTTTCCTTCTCCGGACCTGATGCTGCACCGATTGGCTTTGAAATTGACTTCTAAACCTTTATCACACAACTGTCCAATACTAAACAACTTGTGTCCAAGACCATCAACATAGAAAACCTTTTGGATGGTAATTTTGTCGTATTTGAGACTTCCGTATCCTTTGATCGGACAAAACTGATCATTTCCAAATCTGACCGTCCCACAGAACTTTTCTACAAAGTCAGTGAGTGTGTCTCGTTGTCCGGTCATATGCTTGGAACATCCGGAGTCAAGATACCAGACATGGTTTACCTATAAGACGAAGTAGCACATGAGGTACCCACTTGTAGTTGGGTACTTTTGTTTTAGGTAATTCATGCAAAGTATTATTTGTTTTTCTAACAGATATGGCTTTTAGCTTATCATTTGATGTTATTTTAGGTACCCACTTTTGAACTGTTCTTTTAGGTATCCACTTTTGTACAATTCGTGGTGGAATTGTTTTTGAAATTCTTTTCTGTGGAACCTTTTTTTGTTCATAAAATGGGTCCTTTTTCTTCGGTTGCCAGACGAGCTTATTAGATTTAACAATTGAAGGCTTACAAGCACAAGAATTCAAAGCAATTAAGTCTGTTCTTGAAAACTTTATACAAGAATTATTAACAAGTTTATTATTACAGACAGAATGTTCAATGTTGCTATTTCTATCTGTAACAATTTTGTCCTTCACGCGCCACTCTTGTTTTATACTCTTGTTTTTCTGTTCTCTTTTCTTCTTCCTCCAAACTTGTTTTCTCTAACCGTTCACAATGATATCTGACATAAAAGAAGTATGAGAATTAGTAGATTTAGATACTCGTTTCTTCTGTAAATTTTTCATACCTTTTGAAGATTGGACTTTAAGTGCAATTGAGTCCGCTGATGAAGATGATTCACCCTTTTGAAAGTTAGGAGTATTAACAATAACTTTTGTTTTCTCCATCTTTTGTTGTAATAATGGTGAATTTTCAGATGATTTTAAAGAATCTGTAGACATTCTTTGCAGAATTTTAACAGGTTCTTTATTGTCATTTGATTGTTTGTTATGCAAAGGTTTGATAAATTCATCAATTTACCAAACATTTGCTCTAGTGAATTAAAGTCAGAGTGCATGTACAGATCAAATTCCTTTTTTGAATTTATAGAATCTAGAGAAGCTGAGGATTGTGGATCAGACAATTTTATGTTTTTAGGCTGATTTGGTAACTTTTGTTCCATAGTTCTTAGTTCAGCCTTGAGAGTTCCATTCTCTGTCTCAAAATTTTTAATTTTCAATTCTAGATCAAAATTTAGCTTTTCTAAAATTGAATATGGCAGATATAACTTTTGAGATTGAGTAGGTAATTCAGACAAATCCTTATCAGAATATGTTTGAATATACTCTTCTTTAATATTATGAATGTTACTTGATTCATTTATTCTGGTATAATCACCAGAATTTTGCATTTTGTCTGATCTTAATCTTTTTATTTCTTCACTAGATTCTACTTCAACAGAGGCTTTCATAAATGCCATTTTTAATCCTAAGTTCATGTATCTGACATCATATAGTGTTGGTGAACTAGATATTGCTTTTGTCAGATACTTTGGATTTTCCCAACCAATTCCAGATTAGAATTATAAAATTCTAAGTCTTTTGGTTGATTTAAATAAATGGTTTGATCTGTTTGCCCTCTTTTTATAAATTCATCTTCCATCTTCTTTATTTTCTCATAAAGTTTAGTTCGTTCTTCAAAAATAGCATGATATTTTACAGAAAAATTGGAAGCTTCTAATTCTGCAGTTCTCAGTCTTTCTTGTAAGTCAGATATATTCTGATTAAGATTAAGTATTTTGCTCTGTAGTTCTTTTTCCTTATCTTGTAAATCTGAAACTGCTCGTAAGGCTAATGCTTTATCTTTGGAAAAATCTAAAACTAAGTTATGCTCATTTCGAAGTTTGTTTTTCAAAGAATGAACATTTTTCTTTTCTGCCTTTAAATATTTTTCAAACTTTTTAAGCATAAAGGCCATATGAGTTAGTTTTTCTTCTAGTACACATGATTCATCATATCAGAGTCAGAATTAGAATGTACCTCCGGATTATCTGAATCATCTGATTTATCTGACTCTGAATCTTCTTCATTTTCAGCCTCAGTTTTGCCAGTTGCCATCAATGCAACTTCTTCTGTCTCTTCCTCCTCAGATTCTTGTGTTTCTGCATCCTCTTCATCAGTTAAACCAACCTATACTTTATCCTCAGCTAACATGGCTGATTCACTTAGTTCAGACTCATTGAATATCTCTGATTTGAGGCAAATGTGAGCATCTTCATCCAGAATATCTTCATCTTCAGATAATTGTAACCAATGGTCATCCTCAGCCATAAGAGCTTTTCCCGACTCTTTTTCCTTGGCTAAGAGAGCCTTTCTCGTATAGTAGTTTGAGTTTTTGACTACTGGGGATCTACATTCTCGGGCATAATGACCTGGTTTTCCACAGTTGTAACATTTCTGTTCTGAATCTTTCTTTGCTGACTTGTCTGACTTTTCATATTTGTCAGTCTTTCTTCCACTGCTTTCTCCAGATTTCTCATATTTGTCCTTCTTCTCAATTTTTCTCGAGCCTATTTTGTAGCGCATCTTATTGTTGGTTGGCTTTCTGTAGAATTTCTTTTGAAATGCTTTTGTTAGCAGTGCCATCTACTTTTTCATTTCTTCTATCTCTGAATCAGCAGATGAATCGGAGGATTCTGATTCGGAAGATGTACTGCTGACTACGGCTCTTTTCTCCTTTTTCATTTTGTACTTGTACTTTTTCTCTGCCAGTAGAGCCAATGGATCAGCAGTTTCTTTCTCGGCTTTCTTCTTTCCTGATATTTTCCTCAACACAACCTCTTGATAATTGTTGAGGTTCTCAAATATCATATGAAAATCCATTTCTTCAATATCCTTTGTTTGCTGGATAATCATAGCATATTTTTCCCATTCAGGGTTCAGCACGTTTAGAAACTTGACATTGATGTCCAGGTTAGACTTTGTCACTCCATTTCGTTTCATTTCACTTACTAAAGACACAAACCTTAGGTAAGTGTTTTCCAGTAGTTCTCCTTCACGTGCTCTGAAATTTTCAAACGTCATTAGGCTGTTTCTAGCCCTGTTTGTGGCAGCTCTGTCAGATCCCCGCATCAGTTTACACACTTCATCCCAAATTGACTTAGCAGTTTTTGTGTTTGAGAGGCATGTGTAAATATCATTGGGGATGGATATCAGAAGTAACTTCCTGGCAGTTTTATCCCCTAATTTTCTCTTCTTTTGGGCCTCAGTTAGGTTGGTGACCTCTACTGTCCTTGGTGGAATTGGGGGATTACCGGTTGGTACCCCAGGAATTGTTTCCATGAAAGTGGCTGGTCCTTCGGTTAAGGATTTCAGCATCTCTTCTGATAAATCATGAAAACTAATGAATTCAAGAAACCTCTCCCTCCATTGAACATATTCACCCCTGTATAGAATTGGGGGTTTGGTTTCTGATCCCTTTGCCAGAGCGTCTTTAGACATATTGATTGATATATGGGAAACTGTCCAAGATCTGATGAACTTTGATTGAGATTGAAAATTTGATCAAACTTGGAAATACAGATTAGTACTGAAATCTACAACACAGTAACTTGTTAGTAGCAATAATCAACTTGACTCAGACATTGAATAGACTTGATGTTGATGTTTTGCAACAATCTCGATTAATGTGTGTATTAAACTCGAATGATCTAAGTATAAAACTCGAATGAGTTTTGAGTGGAACTCGAATGAGTGTAATGTTAAACTCGAATGAGTTTAGAATGAAACTCGAATGAGTTATGAGTGAAACTCGAATGTGTTTAGAGTGAAACTTGAATCAGTTTAATGTGAAACTCGATTGGGTTTAATGTGAAACTCGATTGAGTTTAATGTGAAACTCGATTGAGTTTAATGTGAAACACGATTGAGTTTAATGTGAAAATCGATTGAGTTAAATGTGAAACTCGATTGAGTTTGATGTGAAACTCGATTGAGTTTGATATGAAAGTCGAATGATTTTGAAATGAAACTCGAATTTGCTTAAAATGAAACTCGAATCTGTCTTCTTTGAAACTCGAATAAATTTTCAGACTTCTAATAAACTCGATGAACTTTATATCTAACTTGATTGACTGTGGTTGTCAACTCGAATGACAGTGATTGTCAACTCGATTGACACTTTTGTCAACTCGAATTTCACAGGTATTCAACTCGAATAACACAAAGTATATGTGTATTTCGAGTTTCTTAATATTTTCTGATTTTTCAAGTCTGAAATTCAAATTAAATCCAGAAATTTGCCCATTTTCACTCAAATTGCAATCGAAGGTGAGGATTTTGAAAACAAACACTTTTTGTGAAACAACTTTGTGCAAAAATGGATCTAGGTTCGACTTTTTCAATAGAACAGTGTTCGTTTTGTATTTTTCAGAATTTAGCAAAAATGTCTAGATCTTTTTCTGTGTTTTGTGAATCAATTCAAGTTTATACTCAATTGATTCGTTTATCGATCCTTAACCTTCGATCCAATTTTCACTGTCAATGATCAACAGATTAAAAACCCTTAGTGATTTTAGGGTTTTTTCGAAAAAAATTTTCTCAAGAACAGTGATAAATTTCGATAGAAAATTCAATCTCAGAATCAAAAATTCACCCCTAAAGCTCTGATACCAAATGTGAATTCTAGTTTCCTATCAATCAAACAACAAATCAAGAACAAAAACCATTCAATAATCAAACTACTAACCGAATGATTGGATATTAGAGAATGTCGATTACAAAAGCTTGAGAGAATATTTCCAGAATCAGTAACAGCTATTCTTCCGTACAAAAGTGCAAATGTCAGATATTATCCTATTGAAAGTCAAACATACTATTTATATACATACTTGACAACTATTAAAGAAATACAAAAAAACCCCTAGACTTTGTTTCCATCAACTAAAATACAATCTAACAATGCCTTTAAGAATGCATATATTAGTGTGTTGTAGTGAGTACGCGTGATTTTTAATGATAGCCGATTTTTTTAAATAATAAGTTTAGGTCTGTCGCAAATCTATCGCAAATTGTTAAAATTTTGTGAGGGATTTGCGACGAAATTTTGTTTCTTTTCATTATTTTCGGGTCAAAAAGCCTAAAATAGCGAGTAAGAATATCAATTATGTAATTAAATATATAAAACTTTGTAATGATGTATTCCCGTATTGTTTCAGCACCTTGATGATTTTCTTATCATACACATGAAGAAACAAGCTCAATAAATGTGATATGATGAAGAAGAAGACAATATGAATGTTGAGAGTAAATGAACAGTGGCGGCTGAGTTTTCTATTCAAAATGTCAACCGTATATTCAAAAGGTAAACCCTAGGAGCTATAATAGCTCCATTTAATTAAGTTTCATACATTGGCAAATTTGGCCCCTAGACTTTTGCATAAACATAAATTACATAGAAATTAAATACAAGACAAATTACAAAGACAATAAATATTACAAAACAACTCCTATGATCGCAATAATAAATCTAACAATCTCCCCCTTTTCGATCACTTAGGAGGTCCTGGAACTCGGGCGTGGTCAGTCGATTCTCGGAGACCAAGTATGACGTCGAAGCGTCTGGTCACTTGTCTCGTATGTAGTCGTTCGTTCAGGTAGTCTATGCCGCTGAGTGTATTCTGTATCTCCGTAGGTGAGCATCTCTGTTCAGGATCTGGTTGAGCATCATAATCTTGTACTTTCTTTGTAAGAGCAGCTCGAACCAATCTAAGTGTACCATCGGAGTAGCAAGGAAGATCCTCAAAGCGCATATACCTTTTGTAGCCCTTGTAGTTTACAAAAATGACACCCGGATCTCCAGAAAGTACAACTCTGTAGGCCGGGTGGTGGGCTAAAAGAAAACTATCTTGTTCTGGTGCTCGTAGGCCCACCTTAACCATAGCACTCTCGATCGCCATCTGAAAGTCTCGTAGACACATTATGATCGATCGGCGATTCATGCTTCGAACTAAGGCACCTACAGCTGTCATGTGGGATAGACGTTTTCTGATTCGATTTTTCAGACTGTTGTGAAGGAACTCAACGTCATCCGCTCTTATGTAGTCAAGGTCATACTCTGTTAGATTTATTTATTTCGATCTTAGGAGTTGTTTTGTAATATTTATTATCATTGTAATTTGTCTTGTATTTTATTTCTATGTAATTTATGTTTAAGTAATAGTGTAGGGGCCAAAGGTGCCATGTCTTGTAAGTTAATTAAAGGAGCCTATAAAAGGCTCCTAGGGTTACCTTTTTGTCCCCACGGTTGACATTTGAATTCATATTACAGCCGCCACTGTTGAAAACACTCTCAATATTCAAACATTCATATTGTCTTCTTCTTTATCATACTACATTTATTGAGCTAGTTTCTTTATGTATATGATGAGAATATCATTAAGGTGCTGAATATTAACGGGATTACAACTTTACAATTGGTATCAGAGCTCAGAGGGGTGGATTTCAACTGAATATTTTTGGATTCTGCTGGGTTTTGTTCATGTTCTTCGTGTTCTTCCATTTTCAACCGGTTAGATCTTCTTTTTCCATGTTTTTTCGTGTTTCTTGTGTTATAATGGTCCTATAAACATCACATTATCATTCTCTACTGATTTTAAACTCATTTACATTCATATCTTTGTTAAAATCATCAAGAATCGACCATTATTAAGTTTGAAAAATATGGGTTGTTTAAGTGGGTTTTTCACGTGTTCATGCTAGTTTTAAGAGTTTTTTAGGTTGTTTTAAATCACCAAAAGTGTTTAAAATAGTTTATAAATCATTTAGAACTGTTTTTAGGCTTTAAAACTGATAAAAATCGGATTCTGCCCATTCTGCCTTAGATAAACGTAAAAACCTGCTGTATTTCGGATTACTAACTGTAGCATTTCGGACCACCTAGGCACTAAATTCGGACCTCACATCATCCTAATTCGAACCATACTTAAGTGAATTTCGGACCTCACATCATCCAAATTCGCACGATGCCTTTGTGGCATCTCCAAGAGCTGCCTCCGTGGCAGCTCAACAAACTTCCGGATCTGAGCATCCCGTAGTGGAGCCAGAGATGACGGAAGGAAGACCGGGAGTGTCTCAATAAACGCCGTCCACTTCCGGCCATCTCCCCATCAATCTGGAGATGTTAACGGCAGCATTACGTGCTGCCGGAATGGTTACCCGGGCTGACCTGGACGCCCAAAGGGAGGCCGCCAAGGACCGTCTCACCGCCCTTCTTTCTCTTATCAAGGGTAAGGGTGTCGCCTCCGAAGCTGGCCCCTCACCAGGATCCCATTCAGTCCATCTTCAAATAGCCGAGCTCTCGGACATGATCGATGCTCTCAATCGTCTAATTCTTCAAGTCCAAGAGCAGCTCAATTCGCGAATGGATCGCCTTGAGTCGGCGGTCATAGATCTACAGTGCCGCACTCAGGCCGAAGACCCTAAAAGGAAACATGACGACCAGGACGACCGTGATCGTCATGAGGGGGAGAAGCGCAGAAAAGTTCAATTTGAGGAGCCCATGCTGGGTATAGGGGGAGCAGAGACCGCCGAGGGGTCCGAGTTTCAGGGGTCGGCGGAAAAGTCTCAGGAGGCTCAGGAGTACATGTTAATAGAAAACGAGCCCATGGTCGAGGGTCCAGCTCCACTGGATCCGATGACAGCCATGGTAGAATTTGAGGAACCGCACGAAAAGGTTGAAATCATAATAGTCTCTGACTCAGATTCCGATACCGAGGACAACCAACCTTTATTAACCCCTAAGCCTGAGCCTGATTCTCCAACTAAAAAATCCTCGTCCTCTTCTTTCGATTTCCTGAATTCACCACCCAGAGCCCATCAGGAAGACATACTTTCATCCATCCAAGCTCCCCTATCATTAAAAGAATCCCACATTACTATCAGCCCCCCAAGATCCCCAAGCCCTCCACCAGTCCAACAAACCCAACGTTCAGGTCCCTCCCCAACAAAAAGGGTTGATTACTTCGATGAGACTCCGGAGGGTCCTGGCGTGTACAGAAAAGATGATTTATTCTGGGTAGATCACTATACGAAAGGAAAAGTTCATACACTGCCGCAGGAAGAAAAAGACCAAATGCGACAATAACAGGCGGGGGACAATTATAAAGCTTCTTGAAGCCAAAAGATCTGAAATCGAAGAACACCCCGTTCAAGGCCTGAAAGAATTTCTGCAGAACTTTCCCCCGGAGAGGTTTCAAAATCCATATCTTGAAGAAAGGTTCAAGATGGTTTTCAGAAAGAAGCCTGGAGCCTTCAGCAGACGCCTTCTCATGGAACTTACGAATGTCTCCAAAGCTGAACAGGCTGAATACTACCAATTGATGCTCCGGGAACAAAGGTCTAAGGTGTCAAAGTCAAAGATCAAAAAGCTCAAGACAATCACGATGTGCAAAAGAGCCAGGGTCTTCTATCCCTCCTACCAAGTGGAAAGAGAAGATGGGACGGGAGATGACATCTTCGAGTATGATCTTGACTTCATAAGTGCGGATGACGTTGAATTCCTTCACAATAGTCTGAAAAATCGCATCAGGAAACGTCTAACGCACATGACCGCAGTAGGAGCCCTAGTACGAAGCATGAATCGCCGATCGATAATAATGTGCCTAAGAGATTTTCAGATGGCGATCGAAAGTGCTATGGTTAAGGTAGGGCTTCGTGCACCGGAACAAGACAGCTTTCTCCTAGCCCACCACCCGGCCTACAGAGTTGTACTTTCTGGGGATCCGGGAATTGTTTTTGTAAACTACAAGGGCTACAAAAGGTATATGCGCTTTGAGGACCTTCCTTGCTACTCCGATGGTACACTCAGATTGGTTCGAGCTGCTCTCACAAAGAAAGTACAAGACTATGATGCTCAACCAGATCCTGAACAGAGATGCTCACCTACGGAGATACAGAATACACTCAGCGGCATAGACTACCTGAACGAGCGGCTACGTACAAGACAAGTAACCAGACGCTTCGACGTCATACTTGGTCTTCGAGAATCTACAGACCATGCCCGAGTTCCAGGACCTCCTAAGTGATCGAAAAGGGGGAGATTGTTAGATTTATTTATTTCGATCTTAGGAGTTGTTTTGTAATATTTATTATCATTGTAATTTGTCTTGTATTTTATTTCTATGTAATTTATGTTTAAGTAATAGTGTAGGGGCCAAAGGTGCCATGTCTTGTAAGTTAATTAAAGGAGCCTATAAAAGGCTCCTAGGGTTACCTTTTTGTCCCCACGGTTGACATTTGAATTCATATTACAGCCGCCACTGTTGAAAACACTCTCAATATTCAAACATTCATATTGTCCTCTTCTTTATCATACTACATTTATTGAGCTAGTTTCTTTATGTATATGATGAGAATATCATTAAGGTGCTGAATATTAACGGGATTACAACTTTACATACTCAAAGATGTCATCTCCCGTACCATCTTCTATTTCCACTTGATAGGAGGGATAGAAGACTCTGGCTCTTTTGCACATGGTAATTGATTTGAGCTTTTTAATCTTTGACTTTGACACCTTAGACCTTCTTTCCCGGAGCATCAGTTGGTAGTATTCGGCCTGTTCAGCTTTGGAGACATTCGTAAGTTCCATGAGTAGGCGTCTGCTGAAGGATCCAGGCTTCTTTCTGAATACCATCTTGAACCTTTCTTCTAGATATGGGTTTTGAAACCGCTCCGGGGGAAAATTCTGCAGGAATTCTTTAAGGCCTTGAACGGGGGGTTCTTCGATTTCGTCCTTTTTAGCTTCAAGAAGCTTTATAATAGTCCCCCGCCGTTCTTGACGCATTTTATCCTTCTCTGCCTGAGGCAGTGTTTGAACCTTGCCTTTTGTATAGTGGTCTACCCAGAATAAATCATCTTTTCTGTACACGCCAGGGCCCTCTGGTGTTTCATCGAAGCAATCGACCCTTTTTGTTTGGGAGGACCCTGGGAGTTGGGTTTGTTGGACTGGTGGAGGGCTTGGGGATCTTGGGGGGGCTAATGGTAATGTGGGATTCTTTTAAAGACTGGGGAGCTTCGATGGATGAAAGTTTTTCTTCTTGATGGGCTCGAGGTGGTGAATTCAGGAAATCAAAAGAAGAGGATGAGGATTTTTTCGTTGGAAAATCAGGCTCAGGCTTAGGAGTTAATAGTGGTTGGTTGTCCTCGGTATCGGAATCTGAATCAGAAACCAATATGATTTCAACTTTCTCGTGTGGTTCCTCAAATTCTACCATAGCTGTCATCGGATCCAGTGGAGCTGGACCCTCGACCATGGGCTCGTCTTCTATTAGCATGTATTCCTGAGCCTCCTGACTCTTTTCCCCTGTCCCCCGAAATTCAGACCCCTCAGCGGTCTCAGCTCCCCCTATACCCAGCATGGGCTCCTCAAACTGAACTTTTCGTCTCTTCTCCCCCTCATGACGATCAGGGTCGTCCTGATCGTCATGTTTCCTTTTTGGGGCTTCGGCCTGAGTGCGACATTGGAGTTTAATAACTGCCGACTCCTGGCGATCCATTCGGGAATTAAGCTGTTCCTGGACTTGCAGAATTAGGCGGTTAAGCGCATCAATCTTGTCCGACAGCTCTGAAATCTGATGATGGACTGAATGGGAACCTGGTGGGGGGCCAGCTTCGGAAGCGACACCCTTACCCTTGATTAGTGAAAGAAGGGCGGTGTGACGTTCCTCGGCGGCTTCCCTTTGGGCGTCCAGGTCAACCCGGGTAATCACTCCGGCAGCACGTAATGCTGCCGTTAACATCTCCAGATTGATTGGGAGATGGCCGGAAGTGGACGGCGTTGATTGAGCCACTCCCGGTCTTCCTTCCGTCATTTCTGGCTCCTGTATAGGACGCTCAGATCTGGAAGTTTGTTGAGCGGCCACGGAGGCAGCTCTTGGGGATGCCACAAAGGCATCGTGCGTCGAGTGTATTTGTGAGGATGGAATCGTGAATGAAGGAATTTCGGTCACGTGGGGAGGAGTGTGACCTCTTTCAACACCGCCACTCTCCGAATGAGAGGGCGATGGAGTGTGTGGAAGATCCCCGTGGAATGAAGTGGTTTCCCTTTGAGGGGAAACCAAGTGGGTGGTGGGGGTTGTTTCGACCGCTGGACTAACGGTCTTATGAAGGGGAGTCCGGCTTATGGGGCTTAGTTCACCCTCTGATTGAATTTCCCTCGCTCTCACGACAGAGACGGTTCTTTCAGAATCCGCCGTCTCTGCCGTCTCACCTGCTGCTTCCTCCCTCACAATCACAGGCTCCCGCTCACCCAGACCCAGAGATTGCTGAATGTCCATCCGTTCTCCCTCATGCTCACTCTCTCTTTGCTCACCTTCGGACTGGTTAGTCTCAGTCGATTCCGACTGAGACTCATCCGGATAAACTGTCTCTTATATAAGCCCTTACCCGCTCCATGCCCCTTGACCTCGTTAGAATAGATAGAGGAATTTTCATCACCGGTACCGTCGGGGCCCCCTTTGGCAGAGTTAACTTTTGAAATGCCACTGTGGGGTAGACATCAGCCTCCGGATGCTCATGGATGTCATCGTCTTCATCCATTGCACACTGTATGATGAGTTGTAGGAATCTTTGAAAACAAACATACTTTCGGCCTTTCTTTGTGCTTCTCTCGACATAGACTCTTCGTAATTCTTCAAATATGAATGCAGCATAGTCCACGTGTCGGTCAAAGGCAAAGCTGGTGAACATGGCTAATACCTGGGCCGACGCTGAGTCATGACCTGAATGCTTGGCGGTGAAGCATTTGTTAAGCACATCGAATAGAATCCGCCAGTGGGATTGAAGGTTTTTCGTGCGGAAGTCTGATGGTTTGGAAAGAGGACCGTCATACCCTAGAGTTTGTATTTCAGTTAGGGTTTCAGAGACGGATGGGTTTGAGTCGAATAAATCACGGGTTGGAAGGTAGTATTCTGTGGGTAGATGAAGAATGTGGCAGATGGCAGAAGTAGTGACTTTGACTGGAACGCAGTCAATGGTGGAGGTGAAGTGAGGTTCGGGTTGGTTATATATTGTAGCCTGTTCCAGAATTGTTGGAGATATATCTGGGGAACAGCTAAGGCAGTGGATAGTGCATAATAGATGGGATGGCGGGTGAGGATGTCGAAAGCAAGGGTTTGGGTTTCTTTTGTAAGGATGGAAACGTCGAGTTGCTAGTTATATGGGATGAACTCGACAAACTCGGCGCTGGGTAGGATGGATTCCTCGGGTAGTTGAGCATTGTTATTTGGGATGGGGGGATGGGGTACGGTGAGAATGATTGCGGGATCCATTATCCTGCAAAGTGCAACAAAGTTAGAATCAAAAGACTAGAGATGATAATGCATTGATGTGAAGTCTAGATGAGTGTGAAATAGAAATTGTCTGATCTGTTTAGCATCGGGTCTTTATTAGTAGAATAAAATTCTACTAATAAAGTCCAAAGTCAATCGTTAAGAGACCGATGTTAGATAAGACCTTTTTCACTCAAACACTAATCCTAACTCTACTCAATGGTGCACTTAGATGAAAATATTTTTGTGGTTTTTGAATTTATATAAAAATGCAGAAATGGAAAAATGAAAATTTTAAAAAGAAATTCTAAGTGTTGGATTTCGGATGGTCCGAATTCGGATGAACAGTGTCACCGAATTCGGATCAATCCGAAATCGAATGATGCATGATTGATAAGTGGTGGTCCGAATTCGGAGGTGGTGAGGAACAGGGACCGAATTCGGATGAGGATCCGAAATGCAAGGCATGAATGAATGACAGAGGTCCGAATTCGGATGGGTCATGAAACATGATCCGAACTCGGATGATGACTTATGTAAATGCATGAAATGATATGGATAGGTCCTGAGTTCGGATGGTACCCAGAATTCGGATGGGAACCGAATTCGGATATCACCCGAATTCGGATGAACAGTGGAGTACATACTTAGACTAAATTTAATTTTTTGAAAATTTTGGCCCAGCTTTGATGGTCCGAATTCGGATCAACAGTGACCCAAATTCGGATCAACAGTGGTCCGAACTTGGATTTGTGCTTTGAAAATTTTTGAAATTAGTCTAAGTCGGACATCCGAATTCGGGTGGTGGTCCGAATTCGGACATCCGAAACTGCATGAGTGCAGTTAATGTGTTCATGCAAAAAATAAACGTGAACAGTTAAATGTTAACAAAAATGCATGAAATTACAGATCCTAGTCTAAAATTACATAGGGAACATTTTATCTAACTACAACCAAGGAAAAATAACACATTAAAGTACCTAAAAAGTATAAAAACCGAGAAGAAAAAAAGCTAAAAAAATGAGAATCAAACTCATAATATAGGAAGATAAAGACTGAAATAAAGGTAGAAATGGTTTACCTTGAAGTGCCGAAATGAAGAAATGCAAGAAAAACGAAAGATAATGATGGTCCAAAACCTTCAAATCGGTAGAAATGGTGGTTGTGGGCGGTGGGAGTCGACGAGAGCAAGTGAGGAAGAAGAAGATTGAAAATATCTTGTAAGTGAAGACATTGACTGTTGACCGCCCCTTTTAAATCTCGCGTGGGTCGGGTCGGGGCAACAAGATCCGCGTCCCACTAAGGAGTTGGGCCGCCGGGTTGGACTCATCACACACACACACAAAAAACTTTGGGCTATTTTTTTTTTAAAATGAAACAAGGTTAAAAAATGGGCCAAAATATTCCATCTTTTTGTGATTTTCTTTGAAACAAAAATGAGCAAAAACAAAGTAAAATATTTTTGACATTTTTCTGA
The DNA here is from genome assembly GCA_020465985.1 of Centrapalus pauciflorus. Lineage (NCBI taxonomy): Eukaryota > Viridiplantae > Streptophyta > Magnoliopsida > Asterales > Asteraceae > Centrapalus > Centrapalus pauciflorus. The sequence goes on along the minus strand of JAANYP010002792.1, from coordinate 761,711 downwards.
AATAAAAATAAAATAAAATAAAGTAAACTAAAATATTTTTGGCTTTTCGATAAATTTGAAAGTTAAAATCTTTTTGTGATTTTCTGACCTATTAAATTAAAACTTAAAATTAAATTAAAAATTAAGACCAACCTAAAATTTAAAATTTAACTATAAAAGAAATAAAGAGAAACACAGAATTATAAAATTTAAAATCCTAACTCTACTCCCCCTCAAATAAATACCGGTTCTTTTCCTTTTCTTTTTCAGATTTAAATCACGACAACCCTTTTTAGCCTTACAAACACAGACAAACCTGGATACTGTTTGCATCCCACTCCGTGATGAACAATTCACACAGCAATTTGTCAGAATCATTAATTATTAAAAATATACGCAGATAAGGAAATAATGAGTTTCAATCTTGTGACATAATCCTTAAATTTAAATAACAGATATTTTCTAAAATAAAGGAATTTCAATCATGATAGATTGAAATAGAATTATTTAAGACAATATCTGATATTTAATTGGAAGGCGGATTCAACATGCCGATATGGGATACTAAAAACTGAAAACTAGGTTCGTCTAGAGCTTTAGTAAATATATCTGCAAGTTGGTATTCCGTGCCAACAAAATACAACTCAATGGTTCCCTTTTCTACGTGATCTTTAATAAAATGATACCTGATATCTATGTGTTTTGTTCGAGAGTGCTGCACGGGATTGCAAGAGATGGCAATTGCACTTCGAGAATCACAGTAGATAGGGATATTGGTGAGTGAGAATCCATAATCGCGTAATTGTGTTCTCATCCACAGCACTTGTGAAGACCACCCCTTGCGGGGCGGTTCTCACCAGTCTAGGTCCCACATCATGCAATACGATATCAACCATAACTAAGATAGAGTAATTAATTGCGGAATATTAAATTACAGTACAAGCTATTAAGATTTAAGTTTAATACAGATTAAGTTTTTAAATTAAACTTATAAAGGGCACAAGTCTAATCTAATTCATGTCATCATATAATCAAAATAAATCTACCCAGATCACCATAATATCATCATCCAATTAGTACCAAAATGGGTTCGCTGAGTAGAGGTCTATGATACTTCTGTCTTGATCGTGTAAGACCTAAGAACTAGGTCCGGCAGGTGACTTTCCTTTGTCTTTTCCTGTAAAAATGTTAAGTAGCAACCGTAAGCAATGCTTAGTGAGTAAATAGATTTTCAAATTAACATGCATGTCAAGCGGATCATCAATCTAGCGTGATATGTCTTGGCTGCCGCTACAGCCCTCATGATGGAGACATAGTAATCATGGAGTCGGATGATGCTCAAACCACGCTCACGCTTAAAGCGTGGGGATCAGCCACATACTGGGCTAGCTACCAGTAAATCAACGTGGCGGAACATCGGAGGTCATTACCAATTCAATAGAACTGGAGAAAAAGCCAGGTCTAAAACAATAGACCAATCAAGGCTAATCAAGCTGAATCAATATGTCAAATATATGCAATGATGAAGCATATTTAATCAAGTCATGATAGCAGTAATCTTAAAGCAATGTCTGAAATGAACAGTATAAGCAATATCATATGAAGTGATAAGTCAAATAGCTATCATGATTCACTGGGCAACACCCAACCATGGTGTGCACAGGTCACAATCCAGCTGATAATATGAGTGTCAATTTAATCTAACATCAACAATATGTCTCAACCGGAAATCAAGCATGTTAAATCTGAATATCTATAACTCACAGTGTTGGGTCTCTATCAAACAGATGTAAAATCTGCCACCTGAGTTATCTCAGGATTTTATCTCAATCTGTTCTCTGTCAAATCAAATCTTTGACCCACTTTATAAATCTTTAAATCTTTTGTTCAGAATTTCACTGAACCTGTCCAGAATTATCATAACAATCTCATGTAAATATCATCATCTTTTTATCTTTAAATTCTTTATTTTATCTGATTCTGATAACTTGTTCGATCATAAATCATTCTTTGTTTTATTAATATTCTCAAAAGATCAGTATATATATATTATTAATATATATAATTATTTTGCTAATCATCTTGTTAATTTTATGCATTGTCCAAATGTTTTATTCAATATATTCGAATTTAAGGAGTGGATTTCAAATTTATATAATTAAATTCGAATATATTAATAAATTTGCAGGCCTAAATTCGAATATTGACTAAAATCAAATCATATACTTGAATTTAAAAATTAAAGTCGAAATAAAGGGTTAAATTCGAATGTCATTTCGAATTTAGTAACAACCCATTTCGAATTTAATGTCTAATCTCAATTATGATTACATTCTATCATATATTCAAATTTATGGTCAAAGTCAATAATATATAGCCAACTAAATTGTAGGATTCTCAAATTATAAGCTTTGACTTTATCAAAGTCAAAATAGAAAGTACTAAATTCAAGACCCATTTCATTTTGAGGACAGATTCGAACACCTATACTTAAATTCGAAGACATTTCGAATTTCATGATTAAATTCGAATATAATTTCGAATTTAGCTCAAATTCGAGTTTGTTCCATGTATTTTCGAGTTTGTTCTTGACAACTCGAGTTTGTTCATATTTGCAGCTTTAAAACATACATTTTTAGGCCTAAACTCACGAATATGTTTCGTAACAAACCTATGTTCGATTATATTATACAAATTCTAGTTAAACTCCATAAAAATAGCTTTAAATTTCATAAAACTAATAAATTCGAAAAACCGAAAAATATATAAAAACTTAAAAATATCGATTCTTACCTCAAATTCGTATGAAATCATGCATGTAATAGCAGATTCGTGTAGAATTCTTCAAGATCTTTCTAATGATATATAGAACTCGATAATCGGCCGGTCGGTTTGGGAGATAAATTAGAGAGAAGGTAGAGAGAGAGTAGAGAGAGAAAGTTAGAGAGAGAGAGTAGAGAGAGAGAATCTGATTTTTTGAATAATAAATCATGTTTATATACTTCATCTAGTTATATTCGCTAGTTAACTCACTTTCATTTTTGTATATTATATCTCTTTTATTTAATTATCTTTAATAATTTATTAATTCATAATATAAATATTTATATAATTTAATTAAATATTTCATAACTTAATTAAATTATAATTCAAATAATGTAATAATATTACATTATCGGTTCGAAAATACTGAATTTACAACTGGGTCAAAAGTTAGGTTGTTACAGAATGGGCTCCACCACGCACAAACTTCGTCCCCGAAGTTAGCTATGTTCGAACAGACTTGGATATGTAGCTTTCATAACATCTCTCGATTCCCAAGACTGATGCGAACCTTTGTGGTGTTTCCACTGGACGAGCACCATCTATATCTGTTTATTCCGAAGCTTTTTGGTCTTCGAGTCCAGAATACATTCTGGCTCTTCAACCACTCGAAGCTTCTCATCAATCCGCAAGTTAACGTGTGGTATTTGAACTTCTCTTTCGTCTGCTAAGCTCTTTCTCAGATGACTGACATGGAATACAAGATGTATTCCAGATAATTTCGCTGGCAGTTCAAGACGATAAGATTGATTTCCTATCTTTTCAACAATCTTGAACGGGCCGATGAATCTCGGAGCTAGCTTGTTTCTTTTAATGAACCGCACCACATTCTTCATTGGAGATACTTTCAGCATCACCCAATCGTTAACTGCAAAGCTTATGGATCTGTGTCGATTATCATAATATGACTTCTGCCTGCTTTGAGCTTCAAGAATATTTCTTCTAACAAGTTGAATCTTCTCGTGAGTCAACTGTAGAAGGGCAGGACCCGCTATTGGCGATTCGCCTGTTTCGCGCCAACAGGTGGGAGTTCTGCACTTTCTTCCGTACAAAGCTTCAAAAGGAGCCATCTTGATCGTTGAATGATAACTGTTATTATACGAGAATTCGACCAAAGGCAAGTGGTCATCCCAGTTACCACCTAGATCAAGAATGCAGGCACGAAGCATATCTTCTAGAGTTAGGATAGTACGCTCACTCTGGCCATCTGCATTAGGATGATGAGCAGTACTCATAGAGATCCGAGTACCCATCCCGTCTTGTAGAGCTTGCCAGAATCTAGATGTGAAACGACTATCACGATCAGAAACGATAGACTTTGGCACACCATGTCGAGAAATGATTTCAGTGATGTACATCTGTGCCAATCTATCCAGTGAGTATGTCTCTTTCATCGGTATAAAGTGAGCTGACTTCGTTAATCGATCCACGACTACCCAGATGGAGTCGTGCTGTCTTTTGGTTTTCGGCAACTTCGTGACGAAGTCCATTGTTATATGCTCCCACTTCCACTCAGGAACTGGCAGTGGTTGCATATCCCCGAAGGGCTTCTGGCGTTCTGTCTTAACCATTTGACATACTCTGCAGCTTTCAACATATCGACCGATGTCTTTCTTCATTCCTGGCCACCAGTAATCAGCTTTCAGATCGAAATACATCTTTGAGCTGCCAGGATGAACAGATAATTTGGACTTGTGAGCTTCAGATAGAAGAGTGCTACGGATTGAACAATACTTAGGGATCCAGATTCGGTTTCCCTTGAGACAATGAAGTCCCAAATGATTCAGAGTTAGAAATTGTAGCTGCCCTTTAAGATTTTCAGAATAGAGATTCTCTTCTTTCAGTGCTTCAGCTTGAGCAACTCTGATGTCTTCAATAAGATCAGAAGAGAATATAACCGGAGTTAGGGCATAGCAGCACTTTTCTGGATAAACTTTTCTACTCAAAGCATCCGCGACAACATTAGCTTTGCCGGGATGATATAGGATCTCGCAATCATAGTCCTTGATAAGCTCCAAGGACCGACGTTGTTTCATATTCAGATCCTTCTGAGTAAAAAGGTGTTTGAGACTCTTATGATCGGTGTAGAGCTGACACCGAGTTTCATAAAGGTAATGCCGCCAGATTTTCAATGCAAAGGTAACGGCAGCCAACTCAAGATCATGAGTTGGTGCACTTTTCTCGTAATCATTCAATTGCCTTGAAGCGTAGGCAATTACTTTTCCCCTTTGCATCAGAATACAGCCTATGCCAGTACCAGATGCATCGCTATAGACAACGAAATCATCATTGCCTTCTGGTAAGGCTAGGATTGGCGCTTGAATAAGCTTTTGCTTCAGAGTTTCAAATGCCTCTTGCTGTTTATCAGTCCATACGAAAGGTGTATTCTTTCGTGTTAGCATCGTAAGTGGCACAGCAATCTTCGAGAAGTCCTTTATGAATTGCCGATAATAACCGGCCAATCCAAGGAAACTTCGGATCTCAGAGGCATTGCGAGGCGTTTGCCATTTTTGAACGGCCTCGACTTTAGACGGATCAACGGAAATACCTTCGCCAGAAACAACATGGCCAAGGAATTGAATCTATAAAAGCAAGAATGTAGAGTTTCAAGTTTTGTTCAATCAAAGAACGCTTTAAGGAATAGCTCAAGACAATGTAAAGTTATACCTGTCTGAGCCAGAATTCGCACTTAGAGAATTTTGCGTAGAGTCTTTCTTTTCTCAGTAACTCTAGCAATTGCCGCAAATGAATAGCGTGATCAGCCTCCGTTTTGGAGTAAATCAGAATATCGTCTATGAATACGATAACTGACTTATCCAGCATCGACCTGCACACTCGATTCTGTTGGTACATCCTGTGTGACGACAGCAGTCTAAGTGATCCTACATTGTGATTTTAGCAAGTGTGTGATATATATGTTTATATATGGTTGATATTTATTAGTGTTTGTATGTTTGAACTTGATGTAACGTATTACAAGAAGTTCAAACATAAAGTACAAAGATAAAAGCAATCATAAGTAATAACGTAAGGTTCAACACGTAGTTGTTTATGTAAAAGGCTAGATTCGAATTATATATGGGTTGACATTCGAATCTGTGATAGATTCGAATGTAACCATAGATTCGAAAACAGGCTAGATTCGAATCTGTCAATATGGACAGATTCGAATGGGCCTTGGGCCAGATTCGAGGTTGGCCCACAACAGACTCGAATCAGGGTCTATAATTAGGGATAGACTCGAATCATTAAGAGACTTTTTGCAGAATTCGTGAGGAATTAAGCAAGAGGCGATCTCGAGTTTATCAGCTAGGTGAGTGCCGTTTCGGAGACAATTAGTACGTAGGATCGTTCGTGTGTCGTTCGTTTGAGCGTCTAATAGTCTCCATGTTCCGTTGGTTGAGAGTTGTCCGTCTAACCGTCAACGAGGATTCCGCACTCGTTCACGGATCCGCGTCTAGATAGATCTTGCAGTCGTAGACCTAACAAGTGGTATCAGAGCCTACGGAGTGTTCTTGGTGTTCTTCGTGTTCATCAGATACATTCTAGGTTTCTTGACGCTAGTTGGACGGTTTTGCTCTCAAAAACGTGTTTCTGAGCTTAGCAAATTCATATTCGGGAAACACTTTGTGGTTTTTCACGTTTTTGATCGAAATCATTATTTTTCGTTTGAAAAATAGTGGTTTAATCTGTAAAACGTCAAAAAATCAAAGTGTTAGCCGTTTTTCGAGTTTGCGGCGCTCGAATCTATAGGGGTAATTAGGGTTTCACTTTAGTCTCGAGTCTAACCTAAATACGCTCCTTTCGAGTCACTTTCAGCGAGTTTCGAATCTACTTTGTTTCGAATTTGTTACTACATTCGAATTGGATCTCGAGTCTGTGTTGTTTCGAGTTTATTTCGAGTCTGTTACTGTTTCGATTCTGTGCTTCGACTCTGCTGACATTCGAATCTGCTGAGCCTTCGAATCTAAGGACCATCGAATCTAAGGAGTTGTTCGAATCTGACATTATTTCGAATCTAATTGACTTTTAAGACTTAATCGAATTTATTCTCAAAAGATTTAATATTAATTAGTTTCGAATCTATCTAGATTCGAATAAGTTAGTCTAAATCAGTTTCGAATTAAATTAATTAAGGTCAAATTCAATTTGTTTCAGAAAAGATGTCAAATCTTCAGAAATTCCTTGAGATGGATCACGAAGTTGGGAAGGCAAATGCACCGCCTAAGCTGATGAAAGTTGAGGACTATTACTGGTGGAAGGACAGATTTACAGATTTTGTACGATTCAATGATATGTGCATGTGGGTGTGCATCGATGAAGGGTACATTCCGCCAGTATCTGAAGTTGAAGGCCGTCAAAAGGTCTTGTCATATCAGATGATGAAAGAGGATGACAAGAAACTATTTGAAGCTGAAAACAAAGCTTTCTCCATAATCCGTATGGCTTTACCTCATGATATTTTACACACATTTCGGACTCAAAGGACGTCGAAAGAACTTTGGGAGTCTCTCCAGAAAAGGTGTGAAGGTAATCCTCGGGTGCGTAGAAAGCGTACAGAGCTGTTGACCCAGCAGTTTGCGATTTTCAAGGCAATTAAGGATGAACAGTTGGATGATATTATCACAAGGTTCTATCATCTGATAACGGAACTTGAAAGTCATGGAATTGAGTATTCGGACAATGACAAGAACAACAAGCTTCTTGATGCCCTACCAGCCAAATGGGCTATGTACGTGGCAATGATTAAGCTGAATGAGGACAAATATTATGCTCAATCACTTGATGACATTGTGGGAACGTTGAGGGCATATCACTTCGAGATGATTAAGGCTGAGACTGATTACGAGCAAGTCCAGAATCCGGCTATGTATTTTGGAAAGACATCTAAATCATCAGTGACAGCTGAACCGAAGAGTGCTACAGCGTTTTTCACCGGAGAAACGTCATCGCCACCAGAGTCCGAAGACTCACTGAATCGCGCGTTCTTAGGGTTAGGAAGATCGGAAGAACCGCAACCTCAAGTCCAACAGGCATCGACCAGTCAGAGCTATTCGAAGATGCCCATGAGCGCAAAGTCAGCGGAAGAGCATCTGAATCTACTTGCTTCGTTTGTGGCCGCTTATGGAAATTGTGTTCAAGGGAAGATCAATGATCCGGCTCTTTGGGATGAAGATTACGATCAGGTCGACCCTGATGACTTAGAGGAAATGGATCTTAAATGGCAACTGGCCATGGTGACCCAGAGGGTTAAAAGATTCATTAAGAGAACTGGAAGGAATTTGCAGATGAATAACAAGGGGATCGGGTTTGATAAGTCCAAGGTGAAATGCTATAACTGTCAAGGACTAGGACACTTCGCAAGGGAGTGCCAGAGGCCAAAGGTAGAGACATACCAGGGACAGAGCCAACATCAGGGACAATTCCAAAATCAGTCCCAACAAAGATACCTTCCGAGTTCCTCATCTGGTCAAGCCAATCTAGCGGGACTACTATCCAATGTCACTTCTGACAGACAGCTAGATGGTACCTATGACTGGAGTTCACATCCTGAGTCAAATGCTAGAGCTTTCATGGCTGAAGTTACTGAGAATGGTTGTGAAGAAGACGAGCAGACCACAAGGGACAGCAGTCCGATGCGGGTAGAGAAGGCGAATGATCAGACCGTGCTGGAGTTTGCTGCTCAGATGGCCAACGTGGAATCTGATAACTCTAAGGTTAGTCTATCTTACTCTCTATTTCAAGAATTATGTGCTTTGTGTGCTACTTCTAATGATAGGTTAAATCTAGTCTTAGAATCACATAAAACCATATCTGCTCAAAATGATAACTTAAAAATAGAAAATGCTAGCCTAAATGATATAAAACAAAATTTAAAAGAAAAGCTTAAGGCTGATGCTCAAGACGTAATAGTTCTAAAAGACAAACTGAGTGAGCAGTGTGTTAGGATAGAACTTATGTATGAGCACGTAGAGGCCTTGACCAAAAGTCTGAAGGATAAGGACATAGAGCTAGCCGAGACCAAGGTTAAGGTAGCAGAGGCGAATAGCAAGCTGGAAAAGTTTAGGAATTCGAGCCTAAACCTAGGAAAAGTCTTAGATGCCCAAAGACAGTCTAAGAAGCCTGTAGGTCTAGGTTTTCATGAAATTCCTCCACCATTCAATGCGAACTATGTGCCTCAGCCTCAGGAGAAAACTGACAAGTCAGTAGACTTAGAGGACCTACCTGAACCGACACCTGAGCCTACAGTTGATAATACACCTAAGGTGGTTGACTCAACCGTCAAGGTCAAGAAAGTGAAATTTGTGTCTTCCTCCAGTGAAACACCTGCAGGAAAACAGAAAATTTCATGGGCTGACCAGGTCGAAGAGACAGACACTGTAGATGTACCAAAGGAAGTAGACACTAGTGAGACACCTAGATCTAAGGGACAACCCAAAAAGTCCATGGATAAGATGTCTTGCTTTAGATGTCACGAGAAAGGGCATGTTGCTTCTCACTGTCCACTTAGGAAAGCAGAAGTTACCCCTAAGACAGTGAATCCAACACCTGTTAAGCCCTCACCCAGTGTGGCAAGCAGCAGTAGTTCTCAACCTACCGAGAAAACTGTGCAGGCCGCACCCAAACAAGTTGTGAAAAACACACCGGTTAAGGTTGGACCAAAGGAAGTGATTAGGACAAATTCACCGAATCGTGTCAATAATCAATCTAGGTCAGCACCACAACTAGTCTATAGGAGCACCACACCTAGCAGGTCACACACTCCAGTTAGGTCTCATACTCCAGTTAGACAGTATGCACCGCTAAGAGCTCAAGGATCACAGTCAGAAATGGCATATAATAGGAATTATTCTAGAGCTCCACAACAAATGCCTACACCAAGGCAAAGAGTGAACTTAAATCACTCGGCACCACAACAGAATTCAGTTCAAAGGCCCAAGTCACCTGAACGGTGAGATGGGTACTTGAAAGAGTTCACGTATGTGGACGAGAATGGTATTACCAAGTCAGTCATGGCTTGGGTTCCCCGTGATAACTAACCTCTTTTCTTTCATGTGCAGGAGATAACTACCGGTCCATACAACAAGTGGTTCGTCGACAGTGGTTGCTCCAGGCACATGACGGGGGAAAGAAGTCTTCTCACAGACTTCAAGGGGGGTAATAGGGGATTCGTATCATTCGCGGGTAACAAGGGTGGAAATATCACTGGAACTGGGGAAGTCACTAATGGGACGATTACTTTGGATCAAGTTTATCACGTTGATAAACTGGTTCATAATCTCATTAGTGTCTCTCAAATCTGTGATAAGAAGAACTCGGTGTTATTTACTGACACTGAAGCGTTAGTGCTAAAGCCTGGATTCAAGATACCTGAAGATTGGATATTGATGCGGGCGCCAAGGAAGAATGACTTGTACATGCTCGATATGAACAAGCCAGATACTTCGATGGGTCCGATCTGCTTACTATCAAAAGCTTCAGAGACGGAGTCCGTACTGTGGCACAGACGCATGGCTCACCTGCACCTGAGGAAGATGAATTACATTACGAAGCATGGACTGGTGCAGGGTGTGCCCATGGAAAGTTTTCAGTTCGAGGATAAGTGTCTACCTTGCATGAAGGGCAAACAACACAAGAAGACACACAAGTCCAAGAAGCAGAATTCCATAGCCTCAACATTCGATCTGTTGCACATGGACCTTTTCGGCCCAATCAACAAAAGGAGTATTGGAGGTAGTTGGTACTGCTTAGTTATCACCGACGATTACTCCCGTTTTTCTTGGGTTTTCTTTTTAGGTACGAAGGACGAGACGGCTGCAAGGCTCATCGGGTTCTTGGACCAAGTGGAGAACTCATACGGAACTAGGGTTAAATATATTCGTAGTGATAATGGAACTGAATTCAAAAACATTGTAATTGGTGTATATTGCCTATCAAAGGGCATAGTGCATCAATTCAGTGCACCATATGAACCTCAACAGAATGGGGTGGCTGAACGTAAAAATAGAACTTTGATTGAGGCTGCAAGGACTATGCTTTCGGATTCAAAGCTTCCTACCATGTTTTGGGGGGAGGCAGTGAATACCGCGTGCCACATTTTAAACTGAGTCCTTACAGTCAAATCATTGAACAAAACATGCTATGAAATTTTGAATAAACGGCCACCTAACTTAACTAGATTCGAACCGTTTGGAGTACCATGCACACTTTTAAGAACAAAACATCAACCGAAGTTTGGTGAAAAGGCTGACGAAGGATACTTCCTAGGTTATGTGCCAAACTCACCAAACAAACGGGTGTTTAACAAAACAACTGGTACTGTGGAGATTGTGTATAACATTGAAGTCACAAGTTATACACATGAACCCCAAACTGGTCCGGAATGGATATTTGACTATGATAAGTTATTTGAGTCATTTAACATTCCTCTGGATGATAATGCAGGTACAATCGAGAAGGACATGGCGACGTTGCATCTGAACGACGATGGCCAAATCTTTCCAAGGACCACGTTCGAATCTACGTCCGAGCCTACTGCGACTGTAGATGGATCTCCAGAAGTTGTTGATCAAGAAGCACCTATCACTGAGAATCAGACTCAAGCATCAAGTTCTAACTCTGAGGAAAACGTCCGTGAGGAGGAAAATGTAGAAGCTGAGCCTGTTCCCCCTTTAGGTGAAATAGGATCCAACTTAGGAGATAATCTAAGGGTTGATGAAATAGAGACCTCTAGGATTAACAAGAACCATCCAATAGAAAGCATCATAGAAAATCCTAACGAGGGTGTGAGGACTCGGAGTAGTGTAAATAACAACACCGTGTTGTTGTCGATGATAAACGACTCCGAGGCATATCACACATGTCTATATTCATGTTTCATATCGCAAGTAGAGCCCAAAAATGTGCAAATGGCACTTAAGGACAACTCTTGGGTTGAAGCGATGCAGGAAGAACTTTCACAATTTTGGAAACTAGAAGTGTGGGAGTTTGTTCCGTTACCTCGAGGGGAGATTGCAATAGGAACCAAATGGGTTTTTAAGTGCAAGAGAGACGATCGGGGTATAGTCACGCGCAACAAGGCGAGATTAGTTGTAAAGGGTTTCAACCAAGAGGAGGAATCGATTACAACGAAGTTTTTGCACTAGTAGCAAGGCTGGAAGCCATTAGGTTGTTTCTAGCGTTTGCCTCCTTCAAAGGCTTTAAGGTATATCAACTGGACGTTAAGAGTGCTTTCCTGTATGGGAAAGTGAAGGAGTTGGTGTATGTAGAACAACCGCCCGGATTTACAGATCCAAAATATCCTGATAGAGTATATCGTTTAGATAAGGCTCTTTATGGATTACATCAGGACCTAGGTGTACGCGAATGAGACTTTATCCCACAACCATCTTTTAGAACAAACGGTTTTGGAAAGGCGGGTAGGATAGATAGTACTCTATTTGTGAGAGGATGAGGCGTTGAACACTTATCTTGGTACAGTGTACGTCGATGATAGGTCATTTTTGGATCATCAGAACGACAGATGTGGCAAGATTTCGAAAAAGGGATGAAGTCTAAATTCGAGGATGAGTGTCTATGGTGGGATGTTTGAATTTCTTTTTAGGGTAACAAGTTTACCAAAAGAAGGAAGGGAATGTTAGATCCATCAAACTAAGTATGGTCTATTACATAGTAGAACGGGGACGTTTGGGATGGAGGGAACAAAGTTGACTGCCCACTTCCAACACGCCGAATTCGCAAGATGGAATCACAATCTCGGCCGGGTACGAACAGTGATACCGATGTGGATCCGACTTTATATCGGGCCATATGATGTGGGCTCCACTTATGATTTAACGCTTCAACTCAACGTACATTAATATGTTTGCGTGTGTATTGTGCTAGGTTGCAAGCGAATCCGAAGGAGAAGCATATGAGGCGTTTTGTGAAGCGGATTCTACGATACCTACAAGTCGAAACCCGAAGCCTGGGGAACTTTGGTATCAAACGCGGAGGGAGTCTTAGGTTGGGGCGTTCACGGATTCTGACTACGGAGGCTGCAGTTGATCGCGCACACATCAACAACTGGAGGGTTGTCAGTTCCTAGGAGGGAGATTGGGTATCCTGGCCCAATGAAACAAACATCGGTAGCCCAGTGTCGCGTGCGAGGCCGAGTAGGTTTGCTGCTGGGTTGAGTTGCTGCTCACAGGTTCCTGTGGATCCACAACAACATTGCGGGATGACGGTTGGGCTTACACTCAAACGCCTATTAGGATAGACAATCGAATCTAGCAATTGCGATAACTATAATCCAGGTTAAACACACAGTAAAACAAAGCACATAGACATAAGGCATCATTTATTCGTGATTGTGCTGAAAAACTAATCAAACTGGTAAAGGTGGCAACTAAGAGAATATGCAGATTTATTTACCAAGCGTTTGATAAGTCCACGGTTTGAGTAATTTAAATTCACTGAATGGAATGGCGCAACCCAGAGTAATTTTGACCTTAGTGTAGTAAGTTTATTTTCTTTTATAGTCGTAGTATTCTTTCTTTACAGTAGTCTGCTAAGTTAGGAAAGTTCTATTTTTGTAAGTTTCTAATTTTTAGTAAGTTTCCTAATGTTAGTAAGTTTCTATTTTAGTAAGTCAGTCGGTTTAGCTTATTTTACTCTGCTTTTTTCTTAGAAAAACAAAAGAAAAAAAGAGAGAAAATACAAAAATAAAAAAAAAGAATAATCAGAAAAGGAGGTAAGTCCTTGTTCATAGGTTCAAAGTGCGAAATTAGCACAGTCGTACAGACTCTAAGTGTTTAGGCTTTCACACATAATTGCAACTAACCGCTAGTGTTATACTTTATTTAGTTTGATGTGTTGGTTAGGCAAGAATACATATAGGGAGATATCAAGGCTAATAAATATTCTAGAAAAGTGCAAGCGTGTCACTAACTTAGATGTACGAACCAATCGGTCTTAATTTTTTATGTAAACAAGACATACAAACTGTTGAGTCTAAATGAGGTATGCAAACTTTCTGGAGATGTATGGAAACTCAAATACATCTTAAATGAATAATAGAAAAATCATATAAACTGAGAGTCGAAAACATGCACTCTGTTGTCGTAGTACAGAACTGTTGTCTCTGTTTTAAGATTCGGGTTAGCAGACATGTCGTTGCTTTGTTGTACCGTCAGTACAGACCTGTCACCGCTAGCTGCTAACTTAAAAATAAACCGTAAGAAGTCAAACTAAGACCTTTGTTGTGATGAAATACAGACCTGTGTCCCCGAGGTTTGTCTTTTAAAGAAAAGTTTTGCAAATAACCAACCAAGTAGAATCTTTGTTTGTGTGCCTTGATCATAAAGTAATGTCTATGTCTAGTCACGTAAGATAATTTCATGATAAATAAAAAGGCCAAGGGAGATTCCGAA
>JAANYP010002792.1:0-7500 GCA_020465985.1 Centrapalus pauciflorus | reverse complement strand
TGCAACTTGCTTCAAACTAAGTTGGACTCCTGAAATCGATGGTGGGTGCACAAGCGTTTGAATTTCAGGTTTTTCTTTTCGTTGTTGTTTACCTCGTACGATTAGTGCATCCTTCATACCATCTTCAGCCATCATGCATATTATAGATTGAGACCAGGCTTATCGGTTTTAGGATATCAAGATCTTGTGAAGAAGGTCTACATGAAATACATTTTGAAATCAAAATTTAACAATGATTATCAATTAAGATACACTAAAGAAAAAGGAATGCAATAGAAGTTTAAAGGGATGATCTTCTACGTACCTGCAGAGAGATGATTTGTAGGCCATACGGCTTCCAACACGCAAAAAGTTGTCTAACTCCCATCTCGGAGGAGAGAATGATCCATAAATGTTGGAAAATTAAATCTGGTGACTCTAATCAGAAGTTTGTTACAATTTGACGACGTTATATATATACGGATCTGTTTGAATAATAACATTTTTAATAAATAAAAATTTTTGGCATAATTATAGAATTCGAGAAAAAACGGTATAAACTATTATGAAGAATATGTGACTCAATATTTATTTAATCATTGTAGATTATAAAATGAAAAAAAATTACTAAAAATAATTTAAAACCTGCAAATGATAAATGAAAATTCATAGTACGATCCTTAGTTTCATTTATAACTAGTTTATAACTCACGTATTACGTGGATATTTTTAATTAAATTTATTTATATAAAATGTATATGAGTAAAAATAAAAACATACAAAAATAATAATTGTCTTTATTTTTATTATTTACAGATTATCTTTTTTAAAAATATTAAATTGTATTTATCTTTTATTTTTTATAAGTTGTAATTATCTTTTTGGTGAACGTAGAGGTGACACGTGACATTTGGTGTTTTCTTTTATTATACATAATAATAATAATAATTTCTACAACTAATTCAAATTTTTACATTTGGATCTAATTATGTTTATTATGGATAATAATGGTAGATATTTATTTTAGGTAAACATTAATTTTAAATGTTACAAAATCTAATTTATTACTAATTAATTAATGAAAAAAAAAATAAAGTCAAAATTTAATGCAATTAAGTTAAGGTGTTAAATTTGGAAAAAAGAGGTGGAAAAATAAATTAATCTTGTATTGTAGAATTGACATATGACATGAATTGTTTTGTTTTATTATAATATATAGGTTAATCAATCCATGTATTACATAGGTTGATTTAGAAAATACATATTTTTTTATATTTTAATAAATTATTATAGAATTTATATATAATTAAAATAAAAAAAATTGAAAGCTAGTTAAATTAAAGATAAAAAATACTTAGTTGTTTGGTATTAAATAAAAAAATATTATTATATTGTATTATTAAAAACAGATAATATGTGTTTGCAAAAAATGTTTCTTTTAATTTTATTAACTTCAAATATGAAATATCAATGTAGAAAACAAAGAACTTCAATTATGTGAATGTGTATATATTTTGAAAATGATAAAATATAAAAATGGAATATCTGAAAATCAACAATCAAAATTTATCATATTCACAATTGAAGTTTTTCAATTGAATTTTTAAATCTTGTTAGCAAAATAATTAACAAATTTTTTTACCTTTATTTACTACACTTCTACATTTAAATCCAAATTTTTACATTGAATGTAACTATGATCCTTAAGGATAATAATGACACATATTTATTTTAGGTAAATTTTAATTTAATATTAATTCATTAATCATAAAATTAAAATCAAAATTTAATGTAATTAAGTTAATTTAGTAATTTGGAAAATGAATTAAAAAAATGACATAGGTATATTATTGATTTTAATTAAGGGTATAAGAGACATTTCATAAATAATTATGAGTTGTCATTAATCTGGACCATTGATTTCTTTCCATCCAATGGTCCAGAAACTCCAAGTGGTTTTCTTATTTTATATAGTATAGATTTTAATAAATTATTATAGAGTTTATATATAATTAAAATAAAAAAAATTGAAAGCTAGTTAAATTAAAGATAAAAAAAATACTTAGTTGTTTGGTATTAAATAAAAAAATATTATTATATTGTATTATTTAAAACAGATATTATGTGTTTGCAAAAAATGTTTCTTTTAATTTTATTAACTTCAAATATGAAATATTAATGTAGAAAACAAAAAAAACTTCAATTATGTGAATGTGTATATATTTTGAAAATGATAAAATATAAAAATGGAAAAATTAACAATCAAAATTTATCATATTCACAATTGAAGTTTTATCAATTAAATTTTAAATCTTGTTATCAAAATAATTAACAAAAATTTATTAACTTTATTTACTACACTTCTACATTTAAATCCAAATTTTTACATTTGAATGTAACTATGATCACTAAGGATAATAATGACACATTATTTATTTTAGATAAATTTTAATTCATTAATGATAAAATTAAAATCAGAATTTAATGTAATTAAGTTAAGTTAGTAAATTTGGAAAATGAATTAAAAAATGGCATAGGTATAATTATTGATTTTAATTAAGGGTATAAGAGACATTTCATAAATAATTATGAGTTGTCATTAATCTGGACCATTGATTTATTTCCATCCAATGTTCCAGAAACTCCAAGTAGTATTCTTATTTTATATAGTATAGATTAATAACAATACATTATTGAAATACAATAAACCTTAGCTTTAGGGATGGACATTTGGCCCAAAAAAATCGGACCGGACCACAAAAACCCGAAACCGGCCCAAACCAAACCATTATTAATGAAGTTGGTCCGGTTTCTGTTTCTTTAAAATCACTAATTTTGGTTTTTGGTTTTTCGGGTGTGGTCCACCGGTTTTTGGTTTTTAACCCGTTCCAAACCGAAATTTAAAAGGTTATTAGATTTATAACAAAATTATAAATTATTCTTAAAACTTAAATGAAACTTTGGGTGTGTGTGTGTGTGTGTGTATATATCCTTTATAAATATAATTATGGTGATACTAACAATATTTTTCATTTTGGGTTTATATAGAGATTGCACAAACGTTGAGCAAACTGCACAACAAAGCATTTGAGTATTAGAGTTTGGGTTTTTGAACTCAATTACTGCTTCTGCTTTTGTGTTTATATATAATCCTACTTGCATTATTAAGCAAATTGGACGACAAATTGATTTTCATTTGGGTTTATACATAACCTTTAATTTTACTATCGATTAGCAAAATTGACGATAAATGTAACAATATTTTCGTTGTGGGTTTATATATAAACTACTCCCTTTATGTTTTAAATTTTAAACATTATGTTATATTGTTATTTTTTTTGTAGTACATAGAGAAACAACATTTTTAAATATTGTATCTAAAGCATATAAAAAATCCATAGAATAGCTATTGGACTATTTCGTAAATAATATAATCATGTAAAAGTCTTTTTAACAGTGTAAATAATTTTTTTGTTATAATATTATAGAGATAAGTAAGGTACGTTTGATCATTTATTTGTTGAAGCAAAATGCGATAAACTTGATAGTTTCACAAAGAGAATGAGTTGAGGGAGAAACATAAACAAAACAAAAAAAAACCTCTATGAAAATTGTATCGGTTCCAACCGGTCCGAGGACCGAAAAACCGGACCACGAAACCTGTATTACAAACATTGGTCGGTTTTTGGCTTTCAAATTTCCTTATTTTCGGTTTTCAGTTTTTTCGTCCAAATGTTCGTCCCTACTTAGCTTTATTAATAATTAGTATTAACCCTTAAAAATTAGAATTTTTCATTCTGCAAGTGTCATATATCAATCATTGGAAAGTGATTCAATTAACCCAATGTAAATAACATAATCCCTAATACATAGTAACTATGAATTAATTGAAATTAATTATATAAACAAAAAAACATAAAGTATACTCGTCAAATAAAGACATTGTGCGCCAATTGGCGGCGTAGTTAAATGCCAAGTGGCTATCTAGTTATTCTTTTAATAGAATTGATAGATAGTGTTAGGTTTCGGTAAGAAATATTCAATTCCGTGAGAACGTAAGAACCACTCCAAATGCACAAATTTATACATCAAATGCACATATTTAAAAATTATATTTATAACTTAAAACCATTTAATAATATCATAATCTAACATTAAAATTACATCATTAAATTCAATAAATTATACACTAAATGCACAAATTTTCTCAAATACACAAATTCATATGTAAAACGGACAAAAATATCATGAGATGCGTAAATGTTTACATGAAATACATAAATTTATCATATATATAAATTTTAGCATCAAATGCATAATTTTAGCACAAATTTACATCAAATGTATAAATTTAACTGGATCCCAATCCAATACAAACACACACACACACACATACACACACACACACATACATATATATATATATATATATATATATATATATATATATATATATATATATATATATAGGTGGGTTCAATGGAGAACCTTCATGCATCGAAAAACCTTGAAGAACTTCCATGCACCACCACAAATGCAGCACAAATTCCCGAGTGATATATATTATTTCCCACTGATGCAATCAATTCCTGTGTGATGCAATCGATTTCTTTCTATGTGATGGAATTACGATTTTCTAGGCGATGCATTGTGGGTTTCTCACTCTAAGATTCTTCGATGCGGAGAGGTTCTCCATTGCAACACACCCCTATATAAATATATAAATACAGATATATATATATAGATATAATAATATAGATAATATATATAGATATATATAATTATATATATTATAATATATATATATATATAATCTATATATATAGAGAGAAGAGAGAGAGGTGGGTTCAATGGAGAACCTCCATGCATCGAAGAACCTTCAAGAACCTCCATGCACCACCACAAATGCATCACAATTCCCCCGTAATGCATCATTATTTCCACGTGATGCATCAAATTTCCACGTGATGCATCGATTTCTAAATTATTTCCATGTGATGCATCAAATTCCCGTGTGATGCATCGATTTCTATGTGATGCATTTCAGTTAATCTAGCGATGCATTGTGGTTCTTCAAGGTTCTTCGATGCATAAGGTTCTCCATTGAACCCACCCCTATATATATATATATATATATATATATATATATATATATATATATATATATATATATATATATATATATATATATATATATATATATATGTATGTATGTATAGGGGTGAGTTCTATAGAAAATCAGCATGCATTAGGAAACCTCAGGGAAATCACGTGGAGAGGATTGTGTATCACGATCATTTGATGCATTTTGCGGTCGGTTCAATTGAACCACAATGCATCACAAAAAAAAATCAAAGTGCATCACGATCATTTGATGCATCCTGTGGCCGGTCCGAGTCTCGTCGGTACGACGGTCCAAAACGGTCTGGTTTTGACTGCTCATTTAATTGAAGTCAGACCATCATTTTATGCATCTTCACAAAAATTAAACAATAAATTAGTTAGCTGAAAATCAAACTCAAAACCTCTAATTTCATAACATAAGACTTTAACCATTAAGTTACTAGTCAATTTGTTATTACATTTATTGACTTACTTTTTTCAATAATAAATAACTTTTTAATACATCAATTTATTTAATATCGAATCCAACATCTCTAATTCTATAGATCAACAATCGAATTTTATTCACTAAGTTATTTTTTACAATGCACTAATCTATATCTATATATTATAATAAATGAGAACAATCATTGCCACATGTCATCATCCTAATACACTAATTTTTCATTTTCCTGCTTTTTTTCCAAACATAAAAATTAACATTAATTTAGGTAATATTCATATCATTTAATTGATTTAATTTAAACTTTATTATTGAAACTTATTATTTTTGCTTCATAAACTAATTGAAACTGCAACTAACACTCATTAAAAGTTTTCAAAAATAACAAGCTAAAATAAAGATATTTTAAAAATCAATAAAATAATAAACTTCATGTTTAAATGTCTCAAATAGTAAATAATTTTTAAAAAATAGTAAAATAAAAGAATTTGATTTTAAATATATTTTTTAAAAGATCAATAAAATAATTAACTTCAAATTTTAAATGTCCGAAATAATAAATAATTTTATGAAATAATAATTGAATACTTTAGTATACAATAAAAGTGAAAAAAATTTTGTTATCAAATCTTTATATGTTAGTTATGAAACTTTGACACATTAAAAAAATATCATTCAAATTTCGAATGTATTTTCTAAATTTTTGTATTAATATTTTCCAAAATTTTCAAAAATAAATGTTGCAAAATTTATATTTTATAATAACTTAATTTCAAATAATCTTAATTAATATTTATTTATTAAGTTGACGCTCGAATTGTTGTATCAAGTTTTAATCAGTTAGGTAATAATATATGTATTAGTAATTAAAACATCTTCAATAAGAATCATAAAAGTCATGGACCAAATTCAATTGAACGAACCGGTTGAATATGTTGGTTTCTTGAGATTTCCTGATGCACGTGCAAATAACAACATATCAAATTAGAAAATCTATTTATTTTTAACTTGTTATTATTAGAAAAACTAAATTTATGAAAATCAGAACACGTTCAAATAAGTTCATAAAATATATTTGTGTTCAAATTTTGTTAGAGAGAGAACAAATGCAATGTGCGACAATGAGAGATACACCGAATAAGTTTTTTCTAAACATTAAGTATAGAAGAATATTTTAATATGTTGTCATGCAATGATCTAAATAAGTATATTCTTATTGTAAGGCTGTGGGGAGTACTAAAGCCGCGTGCGGGGCGGCTTCGCCACATCAGCCGAAGCCGGCGGCTACACCACCCCCACCCCCCGGCCCCGCTGAAATCGAGCCCCGGCCCGGCTCCAGGTCCCCGCTGCACCCCGCTCCCTTCTCTTGTCTTTTACCTCCAACGGTCATGTGACCGTTTAAAATAAAAAAAAATTTATTAAATATTTTTCCCTATAAATATATCTTCACAACACATCCATTTTCACCACCTTCACCATTTTCATCATCTCTTCCACACTCTTTCCCATTTCTCTCAATCTCTATATTTTTTAAAGTCATGGATCGAAACACCGGCAAACAACCCGCCGCAAGTCGAAAACGCGGCAAACAACCGGCTTCTCAATCAAACCCTTCTTTCCGCCCACCGCAAAATTTTACGGATAACTCGGCACCATACGTGCCACACTTTTCACCCCCCAATCCACAATATTACCAACCATCCCCACCCAATCCACAATATTACCAACCATCTCCACCCAATTCACAATATTTCCAACCATCCCCACCCAATCCACAATATTACCAACCATCCCCACCCAATCCACAATATTACCAATCATCCCCACCCAATCCGCAATATTCCCAACAATCCCCACCCAATCCGCAATATTCCCAACAATCCCCACCCAATCCGCAATATTCCTCGCGAGAATTTCACGAGGGTTTCAAAGAACCATTTTGCTTATTCGTGACC
>JAANYP010002791.1:0-16834 GCA_020465985.1 Centrapalus pauciflorus | reverse complement strand
GTTGTGTCACATAGACACCTTCACTTACTGCTTTGGAGATCAGGCCAAGATTCTTCACTCTCTCCATCAGCTTCTTTACATATGCTCTGATAGTCTTAGCAGTTTCAGACTTAGACTCACTCAGAGCAACTGCCAGCTCAATCCATTCTCTGTACCCCATTTGTGCAACGTCAGTGTAGTCATATGTTTCTAGTTCTGGGCCTGCTGCACCCATTCTGGTTATTTTCAACTTCCACTGACTGCCTTTTCTTGATATTGGCACAGCTTTGACAATTGCTTCCTTAGCAAGCCTTCTATCAGCAACATCTTGAAATTTTCTTCTTGCCAGGTTGTCAAAGTGAAATTGAGCTCTTGCAGAAGGCACTGAAGTTTTGGTCACTGAGACCAGAGCACCTTTTTCTTTTTCTGCTTCCTTCTCTTCTGCTGATCCCTTAGCAGCTTCCAAAATTTTCTTTTGCACGACCAGAGAGGACATTTTGACTTTCCTTGCCTCTTGAAGTGCAAAAGCTTGCAGCTTTGGCAGATTCTTCTTCTTTCCTTAAAGCTTCCAGGGCTTGAAGCTGTTCTTCTCTAATTTGGCCCTGTCTTTGTGAAATTTAAGCTCTGCTGCTTTCTGCTGTTGGGGATCAGTTGCTGCTTTTTGTTTTCCTTTAGCTGCTGTAGTGACAGCAGCTTCAGGACTTTCCTCCTCCTCGTCTTCTTCTTCTAGAATCAGATGCCTCCTTCTGCTGCTTGGCCTGTCCTCAGGAATAGATTCCTCCCCCTTAGACTGAGCAGGGATTGGAAATTCAGCCTGAGTAGGCTTAGCAGCGTGGGAGGCACCCTCCATTGTACCTGTTGCAGAAGCTCCTGCTGGTTGACCAGTAAGTATTGTAGGTACTGATTTCTCCTTAGGAGAAGAAGTTTTCTCCCCCTTAGACTTAGTCTTCAGGGCAGATGACTTCTCCCCCTTTGAAGGAGATGTACCAGCACCTTCAACACCTGGTCTGCCTGAAGACACGAAGTCATCAGGCTTGCCAGCAGATTTGGCAGCAGGCCTGGGGCCAACAAGGCTATTCACTAAGAATGCCAAGTTTTCCTTCACCTGTGCAAGTTGGGAAAGACAGGTTTGAAGAGAAGAGGATTGGGTATCAGCAATGGAGGTCAGCTTAACAATATTTTCCCTATCAAAAGCTGTGAACAGCACACTTTGAAGCTGTGCAAGATGTAATTCTAGAGAATCTTGCACATCAGCAAGGTTTGATGACACAGAATTGGATAAGGAGCCAATGAGTGTGTTCAAGCTGGCTAGAGTGGCAGGAAGAGTAGTATTGCAAGAAGTGAGGAGAGATGACAGCTGTTGAGAAATAGCTGTCATTGAGGACACAGAGTCCTGTTGTAGTGAAAGAATGGAGGAGAGGGATGTGGATACATTTTGCAGCTGTGCAGTGAGTGCAAGCAGCTGTGGAGAGTTATCAGGTTGTGGATTGGCAGGGAAGAAATCCTTGAACAGATCAAAGAATCCCTTAAGCTGGTCAGACACAGAGTCTGAAATAAGAGAAGGTAGAGAGGTCATAGAAGTTTCTAAAGAGCCAACTTTGTTGGTCAGCAGGGAAAGCTGATCCTTCAAAGGCAGGTCTTTAGGAGATGGAGGTGTATTGGTGGACTGTTTAGATTGGGTAGATGGAGAAGAAGATGATGAGGATGTGATGGAGAGGGAAGAGAAACAGTTGAGAGAAGCTCCATAGCCTGGGCAAAAGTAATGTGGCCCAGCTTGGAGGGGTCAAGGGGTCCCTCAGCAGTGGCTGTAGCTGCATCATCAGTAGAAGGGGTTGATGTTGGGGGCCTTTCAGATGCTGCCTGTGTTGCAGCACCTTCATGAAGACCAGTGGGTGTTCCCTCTGCAGTGCCTTGGTGTAAAAACACCTCATCATGGGGAGAGGGGATATGCATTTCAACATCAGCAGTGGTGAAACCTGCTGATGGAATTTGCATAGAAGGAGCAGCCTCACCAAAGGGATGGTATGATCCCTGAGGTTCATCAGCTTGGGTTGTTGGTCCCTCAGCAGCTGTTTGGGGTAGAACAGCTGTATCATGGGGAGCGGAAGTTTGAGGCTGATCTACTGATTGGTCTATACCAGCAGTGTGGGCACCTCGTGCAGACTCAGGGTGTAAAGAAGTTTGAGTAGGGGACAGTGTGGACTCAGTATGGAGTTGAGAAGGCTCCTGTCTTTCAATATTCTCAGCGTGTTGGGAGGCTGGAATAGTTGAGGTGGTTATCTCCTTTTCTACAACTGGTTCCTGTTGGGAGGAACCAGAGGGTTTTGGCTGACTCTGGGTGGACACAGGTTGGAGTGAAGCAGACTCCAATTGTGTTGAACCTTCTCCCAAAATAGGAGAGGCAGCAGGGGTGGCTTCTCTTACATTTGAACCCTGTTGAGAGGGAACAGAGGAGCTGGTTGTTTGGGCTGTTGTCTTTTTGGCTAGAGATTTGCGTTGGTATTGGAGGGATGAAGTAGGTGATGTTGGAGAGGAGATGAGAGGTTCAGACTGGACAGGTTTAGAGACTGGGTCAGAAACAGGTGGGTTGGCCTGTTCCATAGTCTCAGGTGCCACAGAGGCACCAGCCACAGAGGCTTGAGGTTCAACGAATGAACCAGGGTAAGGAGCCGGCTCCCCCTCAGCCACAGAGGCTAAGGGTTCAGGCTCAGACTGAGCTGTTTTGGCCTTCTTTTGCACAGGCCCAGCTTCAGTGGTTGCCATAGTCCTCTGAACAGGTTTGGACCTGGCTTTGGATTTTCTCTTGGGAGCAGCTTCTGGATCCACCCTCACAGCAGAGGGTCCTTCCACCAATCCTAACAACCTCCTCATTGGTGTTGACAGAGGAGGCTCATTTGGAAGAACAACAGTGTAGAAAACTCTATTCCCTATCACAGGGAATGCAGTAGTATGAAGTAAAGGCTGAGAGTTGTACAGGTGCTCAACACAAATGTGTCTGAATATGAGGCTCAGAAACCCGGGGTATCGAACAGCAGCTGGTCTTGGCTCTTGCTACACCAGATTCCTCAAGTTCAGGAAGATCCACTTAGCCATGTCCAATGTAGTCCCATCCACCAGCTGTAGGACTATTGGAATTTCATCACGGCTCAGTTGGTCAAATGAACCAACTTTGCTGCTGAAGCTCATCATTACTGAAGCAAACAGAAAGCTGTAGGTAGGAGACAGATCCTTCCTGTACAGCGTAGCTCCAATTTTGGGTTCTGCTACACCACAAAAGCGTAACAAATTTCCCATTTGCTCATTTTCAGGTTGGGGCATATCATATGAATCAGCAATGGGCAGATGAAGAACCTCTGTGAGAAGATCAATAGTGATCTCAATGGTCTGAGTCCCATTGAGAATAGTCCCTTTGATGACTTTGGTGTTGGGGTAGTAGGCACAAGTGTACCAAAACTCGTATACCATCTCCTGGTACAGGACACTAGGAGTAGCAGTCATAGCGTAGTTCAACGAATGAACTGTCAAAAACTCCACCATTTGATCATAACCTTTCCCCACATAGTTTTTAGGGATTGTAAGATTGGCAATGTAGTTAGTGGGTTTGAGGGTCAGCATTGTGGTGACTGATGAGTGTTTCTGTACATCATCACCAACAAAAACGGGTAGAAAAGGGTTGTTTCTGTGAACCATTTTGAGAGTAGTGAGAGTAGCAGAAGCACAAGACACTTAGTCGAATTTATTTAGGGTTCTTAGGAGGTTTATGGTAGTAGTGAGGAAGACGAAGATGAAACAGTATGAGGTATTTATAGGATTTGAATGTGAGAGGGTATGAGAGAGAAATATTTGGGCGGTTGATTTGAAAAGGTCGTTAACGGAAAACAGAAGGGTTGTCCATGTCAGACCGTTTTCAGACCACTTGAGCCCTTTTTAATCACTAACACACGTATCCCACATTATCCGTAGTAATTAAGTTAAATAAAAACAGAAATTAAGTAACTTAATTGTGAAGAAAGGTAATTAAAAACTGTTGGTCTAAGCTGTTGGTCAAACCTGTGATGAGCAGAGTCATCACAAGCTGTTCATTATTCAAGCTGTTCCCTCAACCTGTTCAGCCAAGTAGGAACAGATTATGTCCAATAGCTGATCAAGTTACAAGACAATGTCTTGTAAATCAGTGTGAGGAAATGAGCAGAGTGAAGAATGGACCATTAGAGCAGGCTGGACGAGTAACCTGTTTTTGTTCAGCCTGTTGTATGTTCAAGCTGTTCAAGAATTTCAGAAAAATGGCTAAGTACAGAACATGCATAGTCTGTTCTGTCTAAGCTGTTCTAAGAAACTTGAGCAGCGTGAGACATACAAGGTCTTAGACCTTTGAGGACACTTAGTCACTTTTTTTAACATGCCCAGCTTGCTGACAAGGTAGTTAAACCTGGTTTCATCAAGAGGTTTGGTGAAAATGCCTGCAAGCTGTTCATTTGTGGAAAAACTTACCTCCACATTAGCTTTCTGAATGTGATCCCTGATGAAGTGATGTCTGACTTCAATATGCTTTGTTCTTGAATGAAATATTGGATTGTTGGAAATTGCTATGGCACTTGTGTTGTCACACAGAATAGGAATTTTCCTATACACAAGCCTATAGTCTTCAAGCTGATGCTGCATCCACAGAATCTGCCCACAGCAGCTTCCAACAGCAATATACTCAGCTTCAGCAGTAAAAGTAGACACTGAGTTCTGCTTCTTGCTACACCAGCTTATCAACTTACCACCAAGGAGTTGACACCCACCTGTTGTGCTTTTCCTATCTAGCCTGCAGCCTGCAAAATCAGAATCTGAATAACCTGTTAGTTCAAGGCTTGAGTCTTTGGGATACCAAAGACCCAAACCTGATGTGCCCTTCAGGTATCTAAAGATTCTTTTAACAGCAGCTAGATGAGATTCCTTTGGATCAGCTTGGAACCTAGCACACAAACAGGTGGCAAACATAATATCAGGTCTACTAGCAGTTAAATATAGCAAGCTCCCAATCATACTTCTGTAAGCTGTTACTGAAACAACTTTGCCACTGGTATCAGCATCCAATATTACATTGGTTGCCATTGGTGTTTTAATAGGAGAACTTTGATCAAATTTAAACTTTTTCAAGAGATCTAAGGTATACTTTCTTTGATTTATAAAAATTCCAGTTGAGGTTTGTTTAACCTGTAATCCTAAAAAGAAAGTAAGTTCTTCCATCATACTCATTTCATATTTGGATTTCATGAGTAATGAAAAATTCTTGCATAACTGCTCATTGGTAGAACCAAATATTATGTCATCCACATAGATTTGAACAAACATAATATCAGACTTCACCTTCTTTATGAACAGGGTGGTATCCACTTTACCTCTGGAGTACCCATTGCTCATAAGGAATTCAGTAAGAGTGTCATACCAGGCTCTAGGGGCTTGTTTGAGACCATAGAGAGCTTTGTCCAACTTATAGACAAAACCTGGATGTTGTTCATTTTCAAAACCTGGAGGCTACTTGACATAAACTTGTTCTTGCAGCTTTCCATTCAAAAATGCACTCTTCACATCCATTTGAAATACCTTAATGCTCTTATCAGCAGCGTAGGCTAGATACAAATGAATTGCTTCTAGCCTGGCCACAGGAGCAAATGTTTCATCATAATCAATTCCTTCCTCTTGTCTATAGCCCTGAGCAACCAGTCTTGCCTTATTTCTTATGACATGACCTTGCTCATCCATTTTATTCCTGAAAACCCATTAGGTGCCAATTATAGTTTTACCTTTAGGAGCAGGGACCAGCTTCCATACCTTGTTTCTCTCAAACTGATTGAGCTCTTCTTGCATGGCAGTGATCCAATTTGCATCTTTTAGTGCTTCATCCACTTTCTTTGGCTCCATTAGTGAAACAAAACTAAAGAACATACAGAAGTTCCCTAAGTTGTCCCACCTTGTTTGTTCTCCTTTGTTGATGTCACCAATTATTTGATCATTGGGGTGACATATGATCCACTTAGGATCATTCTTCAATGATGATTCTCCTGATTTATCAGCAGCTTCAACAGGTCCTGTTGAACAGCTCTCAAGATTTTCAGACACACTGTTGTCTTGAGCCTGTTCACTTGTTGAACATGACTGACCACGGTTGAACATATCAGCAGAGGAACTAGGAAAATCAGCATTGATAGGTTCAGGACATGCAATTGTAATTAGGTCAGTACACTTATTCATACAGGATGTATTGACATAATCATCATCATGTCCGTCATGATTAACAGGTTCCACACTAGGTGTAGTGGAAGCTTTTGAGTCATCTTCACTATTTGAATGCATGAGATCATCAAAGTTTAATTCTCCTGAAACTGATTCAGGAACAGCTTTGGTGGAAGCATTCTTGGACTCTTTAAAGGTGACATTGATAGATTCATCTATCACCTTTCTTTTGTTGTTGTACACTCTGTAGGCTTTGGAGATAGCAGAGTAGCCAACAAACACACCTTCATCAGCTTTTGGTTCAAACTTTGCCAGTTGGTCCCTTTGATTCAGAATGAAGCAGGGACAACCAAACACATGGAAGTAACTGACATTTGGCTTCCTCCCTTTGAGCAGCTCATAGGGGGTCTTGTTGAACCTTTTCACCACTAAGGATCTGTTTTGGGTGAAGCAGGCAGTGTTAAACAGCTTCAGCCCAGAATGATGAAGGTAAACCAGATGCACACAGCATGGTTCTAGCAGCTTCAATGAGAGTTCTGTTTCTCCTTTCAGCAACTCCATTTTGTTGTGGAGTTCTTACTGCTAAAAAGTTTTGAGTGATTCCTTTCTCTTCACAGAAGACTTCAAGAGTACTGTTTCTGAATTCAGTACCATGATCACTTCTAAGCTGCTTCACTTGGGCAGAGTTCAGCATTTCCATCTTTTTCACAATTCCAATAATTTCTCTAGCAGCCTCTCCTTTGCTCTTCAAGAAGATAAGCCATGTGTACCTGGAGAACTCATCAACCATTACTAGAGTATATCTTCTTCCTCCTAGACTTGGGACATTAATAAGTCCAAACAAGTCCATATGGATTAAGAAGAGAGGAGTATCAATAGAGAAGTTATGTTTGGATTTAAATGATGATTTCCTCTGCTTGCCTTTCTCATAAGCTGTGCAGAGTTTATCTTTAACAAAGGTCATAAAAGGCAAACCTGTCACCAACTCTTTCTTACAGAGTTTGTTGATGTTCTTGAAGTTCAGGTGTGACAGCCTTTTGTGCCATAACCAGTTTAAGTCTGCATTTGTTCTTGTGAGAAAACAGGTTTTAGTTGTGGGATCAGCAGATTGCATGTCCACAACATATACACCTTTCTTTCGTTGAGCACATAGCACAACTTTGCCTTGGGATCCAATATGTAACCCAGGTGCTCATCAAAGTTAACCTTATAGCCAGCATCAGACAGTTGACTTATGCTAACAAGGTTATGTTTTAATCCAACCACATAGGCTACTCTTTTGAACACTGCAGCACCAGCTTTAAGAGTTCCATATCCCTCAGTGGATCCCTGTACATTGTCACCAAATGTGACTTTTGGCCCTTTTTCAGGCCTGAGATCACTCAGCAAGTCGTTACAACCTGTCATGTGCCCTGAGTAGCCACTGTCCAAATACCAAACCTGGGATGGTTGTTTTTCCTGCAGAGTGACAAGTTGAATATTAGTCATTTTTAGGGGAACTCATCACAAAGATGAGTTCTCCTACTTCATCAACATTTGTTGATAGACTTGTGATATCAACACTAATATTCCCTATTTGAATGGTATCAGTTTGGATACCACTTTCATTGACTGAGATGTTTCCAACACTGTTTCTGTTAGCTGTGAAGGAACCATCAGAGTCAGCAGGCCTTATGTCCTCAGTTTCAGGACAATCTTTGGCCAGATGTGTCTTCATTCCACATTTATAACATTTTCTCCTTTTAGCATTTTTGGAAGAAGACCTTTCAGAAACACATTCTGAGTTATTTCTGTTGATTCCATCAGTAGGTTTAGCAAACTTATTACTTTTTGATGAATCAACAGCTTGAGTGGAAAATTCAGAAGCCACAGCTTTGCCTGTCTCTTCTTTCCTCTTTTTAGGAGGACAGATGTCAAAGATAGGAAGCTTAATTGGCTTTTGAACTTCCACAGGTTTAGGAAACTTATTCCCATCTCTCTCACGCTGAGCAATGGTTTTGCCTTTGCCCTTCCTGAGATGTGATTGATGTTGCCTATCAACATAATAAAACAGCATGCTTCTCAACAGCAGCTTTCAGATCAACAAGCATATATTCAAACATTTTAACTTTTTCTTCAGAATTGTAATCCATAAAATTTTGTACCTTATACATCATTGTAGGATTCCAGTTCTCCAAGCTGCTAAAAGCTTCAGGTTCAGCCAGATCCTGTTTGAAGTTGCTTGTTGATGGGACATCAGTGTTGGCCATCAGACAGTTATTGTCTTCTTCATCAGATGATGAATCAGACTCCTCCCAGTCACAAGTCTCTGCCATAAGTCCCTTTTGCCGGTTGGAAAGCACTGAGTTTTCCAACTTTCTCAGCTTAGCCATAGCCATAAGGTACTTAACCCTATAGCCATCATCCCTGTTTGTCTTGTGTGGTTTGGATGACTGACCAACAGCTTTTGACACACAGTCAGCTGCTATATGGCCAGTTTTGCCGCATTTGAAGCACTCAGCTTTGGTCTTGTCAAATGCCTTCTTTTTAACAGCATTTGAACTTCCCTGTAGCATGTTTCTTCCAAACTTTTTCTTGTTGAACCTTTTGACGAGCATGGCTATCATTTGCTCATCATCCAGTTCAGCAATATCTGCATTGTCTTCCTCATCAGACATTTCCTCCTTATCATCAGCCTGTTGATCAGGTTGAGTGAACACATCACTCCCTTGATTTACAGGTTGTCTCACACTGGCCACAAAGGCTGCACCTTTCTTAGATATTTCCAAGGCATTTCTCTTCTGTTGCCTGGACTGCTCATCATTCAGTAAGGATCCATATAAGTTAACAAGATCCATACTTCTGATGGTACCTGAATTCCTTAAAATTGTAGAAAAATAATTCCATTCTTCAGGCAGGACATCTAAGAACTTGTTTACCAGAGTCAGGCTGTCCTTGGTGATCCCAACAGCTTTGAGATCATTTACAAGAGCAGTAAACTTGGTGTAGGTTTCAGTGAGAGCATCCAAATTGTCTAAGTAGAGCATCATTCTGCACTTCCAACCAGAAAAGTTCTGATGATTGGAACTTTGGAGGTTTGCCCATTGAGCCATTGTCATAGTATGAGGAACTTGCAGCACTGTTGTCCATGGAAACTTTGGGAGAATGAGAGATCTAGAATGACACACACTCTAGCCTGCTCTGATACCAGTTGTAGGTCCCAAAAGATATCCCAAGTATATAGCCTTAAGCTGTAGAGGGGGGTGAATACAGCAATTTAAAAACTACATACAATTTTCTCAATGTTTGTATGTATTATCAACAAATGTTAATTACAAACGAGCTTGAATGCGGAAAGGTTCAAGCTGAGATAACAGATACAACAGTATGTTTAACTAGTCTAAGACTGACTTAAACTAATTACAATGAATACACTCACTAAGAATCACTCATTGTGTTTACAAGACTCAGAGGAACAGCTTGAACAAGAACAGCTTAGACACTAAGCACTGTTTTATTCAAGCAGACTTGCATGCATGAAAGACACACTTGAATGCACGTTCACTCTTGGTTTCAGCACTTAGCTTTTTTTGGCTTATTCTTTCAATCCTTGGAAGTTTCTTTTTATACTCACTCAGAGGATCTAACTGAAGCTTCTTCATTGGACGGAATGAAAAAGGTAAAGTCTTGTTGAAAAGACAACATAAACTTTTCTGCACATTCTGAAAAGCAGACTTGTCTTCATGTGGGCAGAACTTTTGTCTTTTCACTTTGTCTACTGTTGCATTGCCTTTAACTAAATAAGGAATGTCAACTTTGCGTCTTTCTTCCTTTGTCAAGGCCTATTTTGATATAAGAAAAAGGTGTGTCACCCTTTTTCAAATATCCTTTTGTCTTCATGTAACAGAACAGCTTGGGCAGGCTGAGAAGTTCTGATTTCCACATTGTCTTCGACTTTGTAAACTGATCTTGTAGTCAAAAACAATACATGAGGACTTGGAAACATATTCCATAAAGTGTTTAGCCTGTTCACAAAGAACAGGTTCTGTTCACAAAGAACAGAACACTTGTAAACCGCCCAAGCTGCTCACCAGTGTAGAGCAGCGTAGACAGTTTATGTCCAGCCTGTTCAGCAGACTGAACAGCTTGGGCAAAACTGCCTTTGTTGCAACACATGCAACATATAGAACAGCTTCAGGCTGATATTGCAAATCATTTTCAGCTTTCAATAAGACATATAACAGGCCTTAAATTCAACCTTCAAAAGCATCAACAGGTTTGATCAATAATCTCCCCCTCAGATGCAGAACAGGTTTGACTGAGGCCTTTTTGTGCGTAACAATCTCCCCCTATTTGCAATAACCAGTCTAAGCTGGCCTTATCAAAAAACACTATATATTTTTACAGTATATTTGTTGAAATAAAATTACAACATCAACATAAAGTAAAAGATCAGTTTGTATATACACTGATTTTTGATTACATAGAACAACACATGTTCTTACAAAAGTACAACTGATGTACTGATGTATATTACAACTAATGCAAAATACAAAATTACAACTTATGTAAATAAAGTACAACTAATGTACATCAGATTTTGGACTTTTTCTGTTGGGAGCAGATAATGGTAAGCCTGTCCAACTGATGGACAGCTTCCATTCTTCACCTACCCAGATGGTAGATGGACTTCATCACAATGGAGGGGGAACTTCAAACATCTTCTCAAGTTCCTCTCTAGTATCCTCAAGTTCTTCAATCTCACTTCTTATGATCATAAACTTGGGATCCTCAAGTTCACCTCTTTCATAACAACCTCTGAGCTGATCCCAGATAGCTGCTCTCCACCTGCTTGACTGCCTGAATGAAACTGCAAGTCTGAAGGCTACAAGCTGTCTCAGATCCACCTTGTATAGATCTGATGCTCTCTGAAAGCATTTCTTCTGAGTTAAGGGATCTACAAAAAATGCCCCCAGCTCAGGCTCTTCAATGATCTTGCCATCTTCAAACTCTATTCCACTAGGGAGGCTGTGATCAACTCCTTTCATTTCAATAGCATAGTCACCTTGTTCTATCAAAATGAGGAGTTGTTCCATCTATGTGTCCTTTCTTGTCCTCCTGGCCTTTATTTTTGGTTGTGTTACATAGACACCTTGACTAACCTCTTTGGAGATCAGGCCAAGATTCTTCACTCTCTCCATCAGCTTCTTGACGTATGCTCTGATAGTCTTAGCAGTTTCTGACTTAGACTCACTCAGAGCAACTGCCAGCTCAATCCATTCTCTGTACCCCATTTGTGAAACATCAGTGAAGTCATATGTTTCTAGTTCTGTGCCTGTTACACCCATTCTGGTTATTTTCAACTTCCACTGACTGCCTTTTCTTGATATGGGCACAGCTTTGACAATTGCTTCCTTGGCAAGCCTTCTATCAGCAACATCTTGAAATTTTCTTCTTGCCAGGTTGTCAAAGTGAAACTGAGCTCTTGCAGAGGGCACTGAAGTTTTGGTCACTGAGACCAGAGCACCCTTTTCTTTTTCTGCTTCCTTCTCTTCTGCTGATCCCTTAACAGCTTCCAATATTTTCTTTTGCACAACCAGAGAGGACATTTTGAGTTCCATTGCCTCTTGAAGTGCAAAAGACTTAGCAGCTTTGGCAGATTCTTCTTCTTTCCTTAAAGCTTCCAGGGCTTGAAGCTTTTCTGCACATTCTGAAAAGCAGACTTGTCTTCATGTGGGCAGAACTTTTGTCTTTTCACTTTGTCTACTGTTGCATTGCCTTTAACTAAATAAGGAATGTCAACTTTGCGTCTTTCTTCCTTTGTCAAGGCCTATTTTGATATAAGAAAATGGTTTGTCACCCTTTTTCAAATATCCTTTTGTCTTCATGTAACAGAACAGCTTGGGCAGGCTGAGCAGTTCTGATTTCCACTTTGTCTTCGACTTTGTAAACTGATGTTGTAGTGAAAAACAATACATGAGGACTTGGAAACATATTCCATAAAGTGTTTAGCCTGTTCACAAAGAACAGAACACTTGTAAACTGCCCAAGCTGCTCACCAGTGTAGAGCAGCGTAGACAGTTTATGTCCAGCCTGTTCAGCAGACTGAACAGCTTGGGCAAAACTGCCTTTGTTGCAACACATGCAACATATAGAACAGCTTCAGGCTGATATTGCAAATCATTTTCAGGTTTCAATAAGGCATATAACAGGCCTTAAATTCAACCTTCAAAAGCATCAACATGTTTGATTAATAATCTCCCCCTCAAATGCAGAACAGGTTTGACTGAGGCCTTTTTGTGCCTAACAAGTATATATATAGATGCATCTTTAAAGTGAGCGTAATTGTGCAAAATGCAATTATAGGTTACGTTACTTGATTTATCTCATACATATTGTGGTTGGTTGGCACAAGTTGTAGATGTCGAGGAGAACGAAACAAAGAACTCAAAATGTCAACGTACCGATAGATTAGTCTCCGAACCTCTTATTATCCCGACACCCTGAAAATGTTAGGACACACTTGTTTTTATATAGAAAATATTCGAATAAGGTGTTAGCTAAAAAGAGGGTTAAGAGGAGTGATTTTGAGGATTATGGGATCCTATACCTTTTTGACTATTTGGGGTGGGAAAGTGTGCTTGAGTTAGGCGGCCCTGATATTTCTCAGGCCGATGTAGTTGAGTGGATGTCTACCCTACGGAGGGAGTCGGGTCATTCACCGAATTACATTAGATTGATAGGTACCGTCCATGGTAGGGACGTGGCGATGGATGCGCAAGTTCTTTGCCAATTATTTAATTTAGATACGGGGGTAGGCCACGAAGGGTCTAACCAGTGGGGATATGAGTAGACTTTTTATTCCATCCATTTTGGTATCTGAGTCCTCCTCTTACAGCCGCAAGGCTATGACTCCGAGGTGTAAGGTGCTTCACAAGATCATTGTGAACAACATCTTGCCTCGTGATAGTGACCTGACTAAGGTCAGACATAGGGATATCACGATCCTTCACGCCCTTCTTAAGGGTAAGCCCAGACTGTCCTTTGCATGGACAATTATGAATGATTTATAGGCTATGTATGATACAAGAGAGAGGACGATCATCTCCCTTGCTTGGTTGATCTCTAAGTTTCTCGAGAGGACGGGTTCACTTTCACCCGATTCCCTGCTTTCCCCCATTTCGGCGACGTTCATTACGACCGCCATGTTCCCTACCTTGATTTTTAGGGAAGTTGACGAAGGGTTCGAGATATTCGACAAAGAGACAAATGAGTCGTATATCGAGGATTACACTGAGGATGAGAGGAGAGAGAAAGGAGAAGGCCGTCAATGAGGAGGGAGTTCGGCACGAAGAGCCGAACCTAGGGGCGTCTACCTCGCGCAGTCGAGGTAATGAAGGTTTTGATTTTGACCGCATGATGAGGCGGATAGAGGACATAGCAGTGGGTTAGGGTGAGTTCCGAGATGGAGTGACCCAGAGATTAGATGAGATGAATGGGCGTGTAACTAATTGCGGATAGAGGACATAGTAGTGGGTCAGGGTGAGTTCCGAGATGGAGTGACCCATTCATTTTTTTTGTTTTTTTAGGAATGGAAAAAATATATAACTAATTGTGGTTTATAGTTTTATGAATGAAAAATTCTGAGTATTTTTAAATTCCAAATGATTCGTAGTATTTTTCCGTTCATATTATATGTAATTGTGAATAAATAATCAAATATTACCGAACCGTAAGTATTTAGAATTTATATTATAAATATTATAAGGCTACGAAAGAATAAAAATTATAAATAAATATAATTTAAAGAAATTAACAAAAATAGTTACTAAAGATAGTAATAATATAGTTAAGTAAATTTTAAATAAATAAATAATAATAGGAAAATAAAAACTAAAATTTATTTATATTTAATTTTAATTATTTTAGATTGTGTAATTTATTAGTCAAACAGTCTGTATATTATATGGGTAAATATATTAGTTTTTTAAATTAAAAGGAAGAGAAAGGTAAAAATGAAAGGGTAATGATGAAAGAAAAGCCAAATTTGTCTTGAAATGTGTGTGCTTGTTTGCATGGAACTCCTATCCTATCATATGTCCCTATACATATGTAACTAGTTTGACGGCTGCCTATCCACCCTTTTTTATTAGGGGTGTCTTTTTAGCAATACCCAATACTGGAACTAAACGAAAAAGTAAAAACCCTTAGGTGGGGTTTGTTTCGTCAAATGGAATCCGATGGAATTGGAATTGTTATTTAGCTTATTTAGAATTTTTGATAACTAAGACAAATGTTATATTTTATGTATTTTCCATCAAATTTATTTGTTTATGGAATTTGACATTCCTCCCAACTTATACATAAATTAATTTCCAACCCACACATGAATTAGATTCCAACTATATCCGTAATCAAGAATAAAAAACTATCTTCTACTATCATTATCAACCATATTAATAACTAAAATTCAAATTCCTTCGAATTACATTTCGTGAACCAAACAACACCTTAAAAGGAATAACAAACGAACTAGTGAAACTTTGACCATGACTTCAAAGAGCATTGCTAATAGAGACTTAAGCGAGTCCATTTACCTGTGAGCTACTCGAGTTAGAATTGTTATAACTAAAAAAATCCTAAGTTAAACGAGCTCACTACAAGAAAAGTTTCATTTAGTGACACAAAACAAGTGTCTCTATATCTTACTTTTAGTGACACTTATGAAAAAGAGTAGATATAGAGCAATATTTACCCACACTTTTTCTAAATTAGTGACACAAAAATTTTTTCACCGTTGGAAACTATTTTAATTGATGAAAATAATAAGTCTAGGGGTCCTTGTGTAATTAGTTAATAGTTGTGTATTTGAATATAAATAGTAAAAAGTTGTATTGAATGGTACAGATCATACATTCACTTTTTGCACGGATTAATTGTGTACGGATTAGGGCTACAATGTTCTTCATTTTCTCTCATTCTGTAATTCTGATTTTGTGCATTTGAAATCATTCGGTTAGTGTTTCTTAATTGTTCTTAATTGATTAATCTTGTTGGTGATTGATTAAATGGAATATCAATTTGTATTAGAGACTATAATGGCAATTTTTGATTGAATTTGATTTTAATATTTTTTTTTGTTCGAACCACTGTTACATCATTTTTTGAAAATTCAGAAAAACCCTTGGGGTTTCTGATTCAGTGGGTATTTGATTTTGAAAATTGGATCGAAGGTTCATCTTTTAAAGACGAACAAATTGAGTATAATCTCAATTTGAAATTTAAAACACAGAAAAATCTATTTGGATTTTACGGATTTTAAAAAAATTTTGTGTTCTTTGACTGGTTTTGATAAATCCAAGGGTTTTGATCTGATTTTGGTCAAGTTGCATTCACAAAAAGTGTTTGTGTGTGCAAAATACACCTTCGATTGTAATTTGGGATTCATTCATTCATTTTTGTTAAAAAAAATTGAAAATCTAGACTTAGAAAGTTTAAATTCTGGTAAAACTCGAATTAAAATAAAAATTCATTTTTTATCGAGTTGGATCAAGTGTTAATCGAGTTAATGAGTTCTTTTACCGAGTTTTATAAGGATGGATTTGAGTTGGATATCAACTTTAATCAAGTTGGATATCAACTTTCATCGAGTTGGATATAAGTGTTAATCGAGTTGGATACTTGGATCAAACATTCATTCGAGTTTGTTTAAACATATTCGAGTTTGCTTTTAGCACATTCGAGTTTGATTAACCTTAAATTCGAGTTTGATTAAAATCCCATTCGAGTTTCATTAATCAAATACCAAGTGAAATTCAAGTTGATTCAAGTTTTATCATATAACATTCGAGTTTAATCAAACACAAATCAAGTTCATTCGAGTTGATTGACTCTTCATTCGAGTTGATTAACTTGGCATTCGAGTTTCATTGCCTTGTCATTCGAGTTTCATTGATATATGATCCGAGGTTTATGACTAACTTTTCGAGTTTGATCATATTAGATTCGAGTTTGATAAGGGTTCATTCGAGTTGATCCATTCTTTGATCGAGTTTCACAACTCTTCCATTCAAGTTTTACTATTCATAATTCGAGTTTGATCATACTTATTACAAGCTTGATCATTCATTCAGTATTCACTTCAAATCAATCAAATCCCATTAAAAGATCTTGGAAAGTTGGAAGGTTCTGTTTAATCTTTCACAATGTCAAAAGATGCATTAGTCATGGGGTCGAAAACCCAACCTCCCATTCTCTATAGAGGTGAATATGTTCAGTGGAGGGAACGGTTTCTGGAATTTATAAGTTTCCATGACCTATCCGAGAAGATGTTGAAATCCCTGAATGAGGAACCATCAGTATTTTTAAAAACCATTCCAGCTGTACCAACCGGCAATCATCCAATACCAGAAAGAACTGTAGAGGTCACAAATTTGTCTGAAGCTCAAAAATGAAGAAAGTTGGGAGTTAAAATTGCTAGAAAGCTCTTGCTGATTTCAATCCCAAACGACATATATATGAGTCTGACCAATACAAAAACTGCCAAATCCATCTGGGATGAGGTGTGTAAACTTACACGTGGTTCAGACAAAGCAGCAACGAATAGAGCCGAAAATAGTTTGATGACTTTTGAAAATTTAGAGCAAGAGAACGA
>JAANYP010002790.1:279218-306614 GCA_020465985.1 Centrapalus pauciflorus | reverse complement strand
AAAGAACTATTAGTACCAATTAGTTCTTGTACTATTGTAAGAAACATTGTGTTGTTCTAGTGTAGTCAAGAATCAGTGTATATATAAACTGATCTTTTACTTTACTGTAATGTTGTAATTTTATTTCAGCAAATGTACTGTAAAAATATATAGTGATTTTTGATAAGACCAGCTTGGACTGGTTATTGAAACGGCTGCCAAAGTACGTCGGTTGTTGATGCAGGATCGCCAGAGGCTTCTACCGAGGCATTTCAACCGGTTGAGCCGTTCTTGTCACCAACACAACTGGAGAGATGAAGAATTAATTAGAGGGTTTTTTTTTTTTTGTAAATTGTTAGGCACAAAAAGGCCTCAGTCAAACTGTGTTCTACATCTAAGGGGTGGAGATTTATAATCAAACCTGTTGATGCATTTGAAGGTTGAATTTAAGGCCTGTTTTATATGCCTATTGAAACCTAAATGAAATGATTTGCAATATCAGTCTAAAGCTGTTCTATATGTTGCATGTGTTTGCAACTAAGACAGTTTTGTCCAAGCTGCTCTGTCTGCTGAACAGGCTGGACATAAACTGTCTACCTGCTCTCACACTGTTGAGGCAGCTTGGCCAATTTTTAAAGTGTTCTGTTCTTTGTGAACAGAACCGTCTTTTTTGTGGAACAGGCTAAACACTTTATGGAATATGTTTCCAAGCAGCATCATGTATTGTTTTTGACTACAAGATCAGTTTTACAAAGTCGACGACAAAGTGGAAAACAGAAACTGCTCAGCCTGCCCAAGTGTCTTGTAACATGAAGACAAAAGGTTATTTGAAAAAGGGGGTGACAACTTTTTCTTATATCAAATAAGGGCCTTTACAAGGAGAAGAAAGAAAGACGCAAAGTTGACATTCCTAAATTAGTTAAAGGCAATGCAACAGTGACAAAGTAAAAAGACAAAAAAAAAGGTCGCACCATTCGTGAAACGACAAAGTCTGCTTTTCAGAAAAGTGCAGAAAAGGTTATGTTGTCTTTTCAACAAGACTTCTCCTTTTTCATTCCGTCCAATGAAGATGTTTCTCTTAGATCCTCTAAGTGAGTATAAAAGGAAGCTTCTGAGGTCAGAAAGAAGCGTGAAGAAAGCTAAGTGCTGAAACCCAAGAGTGAACGTGCAAGTGTGATTTTCATGCATGCAAACCTTCTGTGTAAACCAGCATCTGTGTGTATAAGCTGTTTTACATAAGCCGTTCCTTTAAGTCTTGTAAACACAGTGAGTGCTTCTTAGTGAGTGTATTCATTGTATACAGTTTGAGTCTGTCTTAGACTAGTAAGCATACTGTTGTATCTGTCATCTCAGCTTGAACTATTCCGCATTCAAGCTTGTTTGTAATTAACAAATTGTTGATAATACATACAAACATTGAGAAAAGAGTGTCTAGTTTTTAAATTGCTGTATTCACCCCCCCTCTACAGCTTATAACTATATACTTTGGGAACCTCTCGGGACCTACACGTCTTCTTATCCTCCTTCCATCTTGATGTCCCCCAAGTTCGACACACAGTCGATTCCTCATCCACCTTCCAGTAAAGAAGGCAGTTGTTTGTACAGACATCAATCTTTTTGTATCCTGAACCAATCAATTTCAGAATTTTTTTTGCCTCATAAGTTTTTTCAGGCAGTTTGTTACCATCCGGTAGCATCTTTTTCAACAAAACTAGTAACTCAGTAAAGAACTTATCAGAACAGCCATGCTTACTCTTCATGTTCAGCAGCTCAACGATTGCTAATAATTTTGTGAAGTCAGGACATCCTTTGTAAAGTGGCTTCTCTGCATCCTGTAGTAATTCTAGAAACTTGACATGGTCAACCGGATCCTCATCATCAAAATTATCTTTTGCAGCATTAACCATTTCCATTGTTTCTGGGCCATCAGTTGGAATTTCTGAATCAAAAACCATCTCTGTGTCAACAAAATCTGTTGTACCACTATGATGTTCGGCAGTTAAGTATAGCTCATCCTTTTCTCCATGTTTAGTCCACTTTGTGTAGTTTTGATCAACGCCATTACAGAATAAATGGAATTCCACTTCCTCCACATTACACATAAATTGGTTTAAACAATTGCTACATGGACATGGAATTTAAAGTTCTTTTTTATTACCTTCACCTGGGTCGATGTTATTCATCTTCTTCAAGTTGTCTACTGCATAATTAATAAATGTTGTTACTCCATCTCTATAACCTCTGTTCAGCCTTTGTAATCCCATCCAAGACTTGTCCATTTGGGTTTAGTTGACTTCTGGTTGAGTGGTTGAAGATTAGATTAGTATTGTACGACATTTTTTATAAATAATTAGGGGTTAGTAAAAGATCCGCCTAATTTAGTATTAGTAAAAGAACCACTTAATTAGAGTTTGAGTTGTCTAAAACAATACCCGTGTTCGAATCCTGAATGTGGCAGTTCTTTTTATATTACGATAGAAATAATTCATATACTATATGGTCACATAAGTTAGTGGTTGAATTGTCTAGAACTGTTAGTTGTAGATCTCAAGCTGTTAGTGCGTTTTCTCAAGCTGTTAAGTGTTTTATAACCAAATCACATTGAAATTAAGATAAGTACATATAATCATTCCATAAATTATTTAATTAAAAGGTAATTTAGAAGGATAGTATATTACAATTAAAACGTATTTTACAAGGCTAACATATTATAATTAAAAAGTAATTTACAAGGGTAATATATTACAATTAATATAGCTAGTCTTCTGATCTTCAAAACTATAATCTTGCAAGCCTTCTTACAATGTCATCAGATAGTTTCTTTTCCAGATCAAGATTAGCTCCTCTAACCTTTGCATCTCTCATCCTTTGCAGTTTCTCCTTAGAGTGATTCAAAAATTCCAATGCAAAATACCGACCTGTTGTATCTTTCAGCTTGAGTCTGTATGTCATGGACTTCTCATACACATCAATCTGTAAGATTTTCATATTTTCTTCAGCATTCAGCCCTTGCAATTCAAAACATCTGGTTCGAAAACACTTGCAAGGGCCTTCATCAAATCCACAACACAGTACAATAGAGAGTTTGAGTAGTTTGACTTGCCAATTCTGTACATGTCAGTCAAATCTTCTCTTGTCATCTTTGAAAATATTTCATATACAGTCTTATAAACTTCATCATCACCCGTTTCTCTTTTTACCACATAATGATGATATATCATCTGTGCATCATCAGGTTGGGCTTTCCAAAAGATTATTTTTTGGCTTTCTAAGCATCTTTTTCTCCAAAATTAGCAGTGTCTTTTCCATATCCAAAATATTATTTAAAATCGCATCCTTTGCAATCTTCATCACTTTGTCATATTTGGCCTCACTGATTCCTTCTCCTTGTTCAGCAGAACCCTCATTAGTCCTCTCAATCACCATTGGATCAATTTTAGCATCATTCTGATCCTTTCTCATATCTTCATACCTCTTCTGTAGTTCCTCTGTGGTCCAATTTGAAACAACCTTCTTGGGAATTCCAGATTTTGAATGGCAATAATTAATCAAGAATCATCTGTGCTTAGCCTTTGAAGATTGAGAAGACCTTTTTTCTTTTCTTTGTGCTATCTTTCTTAGCAGGTTGAGTTTCACTCTTCATTTGTTCAAGAATATCACTTAATGCATCATCATCACCAGAATCATCTTCTTCCAAGTTCATTAGCACTCCTTGTGATGGATTGTCTGTCATTACTGTTTTGTTTTCTAGTAACCTTACCTCGTCTTCATGCAATTTTCTTGCAAGTTCATCATCA
The DNA here is from genome assembly GCA_020465985.1 of Centrapalus pauciflorus. Taxonomy (NCBI): domain Eukaryota; kingdom Viridiplantae; phylum Streptophyta; class Magnoliopsida; order Asterales; family Asteraceae; genus Centrapalus; species Centrapalus pauciflorus. The sequence goes on along the minus strand of JAANYP010002790.1, from coordinate 302,838 downwards.
GCTCTCACTTGCATTTCTCGTGGATCTTTCTTCTTCTTAGGGCTTTCCACCAAAACCCCTTTTCCTTTACCAGAAACCTGTGGCTGAGAGCTTTAAGCTTCAGAGACCCTTCCTTCTTGTATAAACATTGTGACAGCCTTAGGTCTTGGCTCAGCAGGTGGAGTTTCACTGGTAACAACTTGACGAATTTCTGCAGCTGTTGGCTAATTTTGTGACGATGTTGGGTGTGGAGCTGCTGGGTGTTTGATTCTCCCCCGTTTTGGATGCATCAAGTGATTCAGAGGGAGGAAAGACTTTTGCAACCAATGCTGCAAGTGTAGCATTATGTTTGAGTAGGCTCTCACCAGCTATTGTCAAGGCATACTTTGACAATTTGCTGTTGTTGTGCAAGTATGACTTGCTGCATTCTTGCAATCTGTTTGCCTTGAGCTTCAATGATAGCCTTGTAATGATCCAAGGCAGCAATAATAGGTACAAGAGTAGGATTCATCAATGCCTGTAGTTGCAGACTAGCCTCAATGTCCTCAAGTGTTGTTGGCACCTTTGAAATATCACTAACATTATTACCAGAACATGTTCTCCTAGGAGAAAAGTCTGGGCCCCTCTGTTCTTGGTTCTGGGGACTTCCAGAAGATGTATGAACATCCTCTGCTGCCATGGTAGTGGTCTTAAGGATGTTGTCACTGTCCTGAACGCCTCTTGCAGGAGTATCAGTAATGATAGCCACAAATACCATATGATCAACCTCTGTTGAGATGGTCACCTCCTTGTTGAGGTTGGGAGTGTCCTCATTTGTTTCCCTTTGGATATTCTGTATAGGAGGATGCTCCTGTGCAGGCCATTCAGGCATTTGGGTGAGAGGTGGGATGGAAGGAGCATCACCACTTATTTTATTTTTGAGTGCAGTGGGTGATGTAGTAGGTTGCTCAGAAGGAGCAGATGATGATTTATTTGTATCATGGGGAGGGGTTTGGGTTGCTGTTGGTTGAGCATAAGGTGGGGCTGTTCATGCTCAGGAACTTCTCCCCTGTTTCCTGTAATAACAACCATCATTGTGTTTCAAAAATCTTTTGACAGACTGACATGTGTGACAATGGGAAACATGTATCCTCGTGTGTGTTTTCAAATTTTCAAAATGATTTGCAAAAATGTGAGCCAAAAACCTAGGAAACATAAAAAATTTTCCCATGTTTGGGATTTAGAATACTTAACATCCCTTGAAAAATCATACCAGAAAAATTGAATTGGTGGCCAGTGGATAAGCAAATCAAAGCAGTAGCAATGTTTGAAGACCACCAACCTGTTTGTTTAGGGCTTAGGCATTGTTGAAAGATATTGATGAGGTATTTCCATTGGGAACCAAAAAATTGTTTGTAAAATGTAAGTTTGTCCAATGTGCCCTCATACCCCAAACGTGCAAGTCCTTCAAATATGGTAGTAGAGATGAAATCATTAATACCTTGGGCATCTTGTAGTTGTAAGTGCCCATGAAAGGAGTCCTCAGTAATGGTGATCGGTTGGCCATCAACAGTAGAGTCAATGGAAGTGATTCCCTCAACAGTTCTAGTACGAGCATGACTCCAAAATTCCTCCAGTTGAGGAATGTAAATTGTAGGATTCACCATCAAAGCATAATAGATGTTTGTACATCTCAAGAAGTCCATCATCTGGTGGAAACCGTCCCACTCAGCATGCTTCAAAATGTAGGGCAGACAGTTGTGCTCCTTGACAATCTTTAATTCCGACATCAATGCAATCCTGAATTCAAGAACTAGGGTTTCGAGTGAAAGTAGAAGTGCGATTTAGGGCTCTGGATTTGAAACTGGTAGTTTGAATTGTTTTTCCCGCGATTTAGGGCTTGGATTTGAAACTGGTAGTTTGAATAGTTTTTTTTCTCGTGACTTAAAATTAATCAAGTAATTTAATGAACGTAGGTTACATACAGACGGTCAATTCAATTCAATTGCATTACATTCCATGAATAATAAAACTTAGGTTAAAATTAATCAGGTAATTTCATGAACCAAGGTTTACAAAACACTTAACAGCTTGAGAAAATGCACTAACAACTTGATAAATTGAACTAATAGGTCGAAACTTGCAAAAACATATTTTTTTTAATATAACTCAATTAATTAATAAAACTTAGGTTAACATTAATCAGGTAATTTCATGAACCTTTATTATAAATTAACAGAGAGTCAATTCAATTCAATTGCATTCCATTCCATGAATAATAAAACTAAACTTGCAAAAACATAATTTTTCAATTTAACTCAATTAAATAATAAAATTTAGGTTATAAATTAACAAAGAGTCAATTCAATTCAATTGCATTCCATTTCATGAATAATAAAACATAGGTTAAAATTAATCAGGTAATTTCATGAACCTAGGTTATAAATTAACAGAGAGTCAATTCAATTCAATTGCATTCGATTCCATGAATAATAAATTTAGGTTAAAATTAATCAGGTAATTTCATGAACCTAGGTTATAAATTAACAGAGAGTCAATTCAATTCAATTGCATTCCATTCCAAGAATAATAAAACTTAGGTTAAAATTAATCTGGTATTTCTATGAACCTAGGTTATAAATTAACAGACAGTGAATTCAATTCAATTGCATTCCATTCCATTCCATGAATAATAAAACTTAGGTTAAAATTAATGAGGTAATTTCATGAACCTAGGTTATAAATTAACAAACAGTCAATTCAATTCAATTGCATTCCATTCCATTCCATGAATAATAAAACTTAGGTTAAAATTAATCAGGTAATTTCCTGAACCTAGGCTATAAATTAAACAGACAGTCAATTCAATTCAATTATATTCCATTCCATGAAAAATAAAACTTAGGTTTTTATTTGTAATTAGGTAATTTCATGAACCTAGGTTATATACAGAGAGTATATTCAATTCAATTGCATTCCGTTCGATGAATTAGAAAAGTTAGGTTAAAACTAATCAGGTAATTTCATTAACCTAGGTTATATACAAATATTCAACTCAATTCAATTGCATTCCATTCCATGAGCAATAAAACTTAGGTTAAATTTAATCAGGTAATTTCATGAACCTAGGTTTATAAAACACTTAACAGCTTGAGAAAATGCACTAACAGCTTGATAAATTGAACTAACAGTTCGAAACATTCAAAAACATAATTTTTCAATTTAACTCAATTAAATAATAAAACTGTAGGTCCCGAGAGGTTCCCAAAGTATATAGCTTTAAGCTGTAGAGGGGGGGGGGGGGTGAATACAGCTATTAAAAAACTACACACTATTTTCTCAATGTTTGTATGTATTATCAACAATTTGTTAATTACAAACAAGCTTGAATGCGGAATAGTTCAAGCTGAGATGACAGATACAATAGTATGTTCACTAGTATAAGACAAACTCAAACTAGTATACAATGAATACACTCACTAAGAAGCACTCACTGTGGTTACAAGACTTAATGGAACAGCTTATGTAAAACAGCTTAGACACACAGATACTGATTTACACAGAAGGCTTGCATGCATGAAAATCACACTTGCACGTTCACTCTTGGTTAGCACTTAGCTTTTTTTCTTCACACTTCTTTCTGTCCTTAGAAGCTTCCTTTTATACTCACTCAGAGAATCTAAGAGAAACATCTTCATTGGACGGAATGAAAAAGGAGAAGTCTTGTTGAAAAGACAACATAACCTTTTCTGCACTTTTCTGAAAAGCAGACTTGACTTCATATGTGCAGAACTTTTGTCTTTTTACTTTGTCTACTGTTGCATTGCCTTTAACTAATTTAGGAATGTCAACTTTGCGTCTTTCTTCCTTGTAAAGGCCTATTTTGATATAAGAAAAAGGTCTGTCACCCTTTTTCAAATAACCTTATGTCTTCACGTTACAGAACAGCTTGGGCAGACTGAGCAGTTCTGTTTTCCACTTTGTCTTCGACTTTGTAAACTGATCTAGCAGTTAAAAACAATACATGATGACTTGGAAACGTATTCCATAAAGTGTTTAGCCTGTTCACAAAGAACAGGTTCTGTTCACAAAGAACAGAACACTTTAAAAGTGCCCAAGCTGCTCACCAGTGTAGAGCAGCGTAGACAGTTTATGTCCAGCCTGTTCAGCAGACAGAGCAGCTTGGACAAACTGTCTTAGTTGCAACACATGCGACACATAGAACAGCTTTAGACTAATATTGCAAATCATCTTTAGGCTTTAATAAGGCATATAACAGGCCTTAAATATAACCTTCAAATGCATCAACAGGTTTGATTATAAATCTCCCCCTCAGATGTAGAACAGGTTTGACTGAGGCCTTTTTGTGCCTAACAAAAACTTAGGTTAAAATTAATCAGGTAAGTTTATAAACCTACGTTATATACACATAATCAATTCATTTCCATTAATCCATGAAATTACATGAATAATACAATAAAACTTAGGTTGAAATTAATCAAGTAATTATTTCATAAACCTAGGTTATACACAGATAATCCATTCATTTCCATTAATCCATGAAATTACATGAATAATAAAATAAAACTTAGGTTGAAATTAATCAAGTAATTTCATAAACCTAGGTTATACACAGATAATTAATTCATTTCCATTAATCCATGAAATTACATGAATAATAAAATAAAACTTAGGTTGAAATTAATCAAGTAATTTCATAAACCTAGGTTATATACGGATAATCAATTCATTTCCATTAATCCATGAAATTACATGAATAATAAAATAAAACTTAGGTTGAAATTAATCAAGTAATTTTATAAACTTAACAACTTGAGAAAATGCACTAACAGCTTGCGAAATTGACAAAAATACCCTTACTAATACAATAGCATGTATTTTATTTTTAGGGGCATTTACGTCATTTCATTAGAAATATGAAAATGGCGGCATGTAATGACCACGCGCATATAACCATCACCCTTTTCCTATTCCTGCCATTCGTCTTTCCCAACGTCAGAACAGAGCATAACCTATACCTGCAAATCATCATTTCAAACTCTCGCCAAGCAACTACGCAAATCCGATTAACGACTATGGAGCTTCCAGACGAAGTAATAGCTAGAATATTGGGGTTTTTGGGGGGCATCAAGTGCCTTTGAACTTTTTAAAAGCAAGAGAATGCAAGTTTCCTAACCCTATCCATATACTATCAATTCAACTAAGATTATGATGTATTTGCCTATTTAAGAGATGCATTAAGGTTAATGAACCGTAGCCCATTAATATGGGCTTAGATTTTAGATTTTTTGAATGAACATGACATATTTGCCTATTTAAGAGTATGTCTTATTAAGAAATTACAGTTGATAATAATGTATTTGCCTATTTAAGAGTACGTTTTATTAAGCTTTTATGTCTGCATTCATTATAGTTGCAAAACCTTTAAACGCGAATCTGAGTCTAACGTCATTTACGAGATGATGGAAGTTGATTCCATCCTCAGAACAGGGTTTAGGGGGCCAAAAACTGAAATGCTATACCTTCTGAGGGAGAAGGGAAACATTAACTTGCTCTTTAATGATGGATTGATACATTTTATTTGCCATGCTTTCTATTGTATTTTTTTTTTTGCCTTAACATGAAATACATATTTATGTTTCTGTATTGCATGTCTTGATCAACAGTTAAATATATTTTATGCGGGTTTGGAGACGGAAGGAAAGGAGAAGCTGCGGCAGCACGTTCCGGATCACTTTGTTGGAATGTATTTTGTTGATGTAATACAAAGTCTAGGGTGTGTTTTGTAATTAGTTAATAGTTGTAAAAATGTATATAAATAGTTGTTTGACTTTCAAATAGATATATAGATTTGACATTCTAATTGTACGCACGAAATTCCACAGAGAATTATTCTAGGGCTACAGAGCAAGAACAGTTTCCATTCTCCATTCTGTAATCGTTTTGTCATCAATCAAAGCATTCGGTCAGTGTTAATTGTTTGATTGTTCTTGATTAATTGTTGTTATTGATTGATTGCTAGGAATCTATATTTCACAATTGGTATCAGAGAATCTAGGGGTGAATTTTTTATCTGAAATTGAATTTTTCGAACAGTGTTCTTGAATATTTTTTCAAAAAACCTAATAATCATCAAGGGTTTTTATTCTGTTGATTATAGAATCTGAAATTTGGATCGAAGGAAAAGGATAGGTAATCGATTCAATTGAATATAATTTTGTTTTGATTCAACAAACACAGAAAAAGATCTAGTGATTTTTCTGAAATTTTGAAAAACCTAAAGTTCTTCACTGTTTTATTGCAAAAGTCACTTTTAGATCTGTTTTTGGACAATATACTTTCACAAAAAATGTTTGAAATCATAATCCTTACCTTCGATTTCAATTTGGTTGAAAATAGCAGTGTTTTACAAATTAAACTGAATTTCAGACTTAAAAATTCTGAAAAACTAAGAAACTCGAATTATTATATGTTTATGTGCCATTCGAGTTGACTGATATTATCAATCGAGTTGATAACAAGCTCAAATCGAGTTTGACTTTAGTGTCAATTGAGTTGGACTTGTTATTCATTCGAGTTGACTTGCAATTTTATTCGAGTTGACTCTCATTTCATTCGAGTTGACTCTCAGTTCATTCGAGTTGACTCTCATTTCATTCGAGTTGATCCAAAGTTAATTTCAACAAGAAATTAATCACAAGGTATCAATAGAGTTGCACAGAAGCTCACAGAAGCTTAATTCGAGTTGTACTTAGTCTCATTCGAGTTTCACAGAAACTTAATTCAAGTTTCACAGAAACTTAATTGGAGTTTCACACAAATCTAATTCGAGTTTCACGCAAAGCTAATTCGAGTTTCACACAAAGCTAATTCGAGTTTCACACAAAGCTAATTCGAGTTTAACATAGAATCATTCGAGTTTAACATAGAATCAATCGAGTCTTACACTGAGTCATTCGAGTTTAATCACTACTTGATTCGAGTTGATTATTGCTTCTAACAAATTCATTTGATATAGATTCGAGTTGATTGTACACTGGTTCGAGTTTTACTCATTCTTTGATCGAGTTGATCAACTTGTCATTCGAGTTGATCATCTGATTCAATCGAGTTTCAAACTCAACATTCTTTCAAAGGTTGATCAATTTCAACAGTTGATCAACAGTTTCAATTTCAATCAAATTTCATCAGATCTTGGAAAGTTTCCTAAATATCAATCACAATGTCAAAAGACGCTCTTGCCATGGGATCAGAGACTAAACCCCAAATTCTCTATCGGGGAGAATACGTTCAATGGAGGGAGAGGTTTTTAGAATTCATAAGTTTTCATGATCTGTCGGAAGAAATGTTAAAGTCCTTAACAGAAGGACCAGCTGTATTCATGGAAACAATTCCTGGAGTACCCACTGGAAATCCCCCAATTCCACCAAGGACAGTTGAGGTTACAAACTTAACTGAGGCACAGAAGAAAAGAAAGTTAGGGGATAAAACAGCCAGAAAATTATTACTGATCCAAATCCCCAATGACATCTATACATGTCTTACAAACACAAAGACCGCCAAATCCATATGGGATGAGGTGTGTAAACTTATGAGGGGATCTGACAGAGCTACAACAAACAGAGCAAGAAACAGTCTGATGACATTCGAGAATTTTCGAGCTCGAGAAGGAGAATTACTGGAAAACACTTACCTGAGGTTTGTTAGTATGGTAAGTGAAATGAAAAGAAATGGAGTGACAAAGTCCAATCTGGATATCAGTGTCATGTTCTTAAACGTACTGAACCCAGAATGGGAAAAGTATGCCATGATAATCCAACAGACAAAGGACATTGAAGAGATGGAGTTTCATATGATTTTTGAAAACCTCAATAACTACCAAGAGGTTGTATTGAGGAAATTATCTGGCAAGAAGATAGCTGAGAAAGAGACTGCTGACCCTTTGGCTTTACTGGTAGAAAAGACGTATAAATATAAGCTGAAAAATGAGAAAATGGCAGTAGTTAGCAGTAGCTCTTCCGAATCATAAACATCAGATTCATCTGCAGACTCCGAGATAGAAGAAATGAAAAGGCAGATGGCACTGCTAACTAAAACATTTCAAAAGAAATTCTATCGTAAGCCAACCAACAGGGGCCGGATATTATAGTAATACAAATATATGTAGATGACATAATATTTGGGTCTACAAATCCTGAATTTTGTAAGAAATTCGCATTCTTAATGTCCCAAAAATTCGAAATGACCATGATGGGAGAAATAATTTTTTTCTTAGGATTACAAGTTAAACAATTGATTGATGTTATTTTTTTAAATCAGTCAAAATATATACAAGACATGTTAAAGAAACTTAACATGGTTAACAGTACTCCTATGAAAACTTTCATGGCTCCGGATTCAAAGTCAAAACTCGATGAGGACATTTCGGGGAAACCTGTAGATGTGACTCATTATCGAGGAATAATTGGGTCATTAATGTATTTAACAGCCAGTACACCGGATATTATGTTTGCTACATGTGTGTTCTAGATATCAGGCGAATCCAAAAGAATCACATTTAACTGCTGCAAAAAGAATTTTAAGATATCTGAAGGGAACTCCAAACCTTGGTTTGTGGTATCCCAGAGAATCTTCATTCAATTTAACTGCTTTTTCTGACGCTGATCACGCAGGTGATAAGATGGACAGAAAAAGTACGTCTGGTGCAGTACAATTCATATGTGACAAACCCGTATGGTGGTCATCCAAGAAACAACACTGTGTTTCATTGTCTACAGCTGAAGCAGAATACGTTGATGTTTCTTCATGCTGTTCTCAGGTGTTGTGGATGAAGAGTCAATAGCGAGATTACGGGTTTACACCACAGAAGAAACCTATCTACTGTGATTCTCAGAGCGCAACTGCTATTGCATCAAAACCTGTACAACACTAAAAAACAAAACATATTGAAATTCGGTACCACTTTATAAAGGATCGCGTTGAAAATGGAAATATAGAATTATACTTTGTTCCTACTGAATATCAACTAGCTGATTTGTTTACCAAACCGTTAGATGAAAAAATGTTTAATTTTTTGGTATACAAATCGGGTATGTTGAATCGTTAGATTTAATAATTCAGTAGTTTCAATTTATAATTTTAAATTTACATTTTTTATTGATTCTAATCTGATGTTAAATTCTTGAATTTTAAAAGGTCAAATTTTTTGGAATTTAACAAGATCTGGATTGTCATGTGCAGGGGGAGCAGAAAAATGAATTTATCTAATTTTGAGAAAATCTGATAAAAATTTATCTGATATTTTGTAGGGAGAGCTGATTTGAGAAATATGATATACATTTGAGGGGGAGCAGCATTCTGAAATTCAAGGGGGAGCACTTTATATTTTTAAATTTTTTTTTGTTGTTGTTTTTGTTTTTATTATAGTTAAAATATTTTGTGTGTGAATTTTTAAAAATTTTTTTTGTTTTTGTTTAGGCCTGTTTTAAATTTTTTTTTTTGTTATTTTGTTTTTGTTTTATCAGTGAAATTTTTTTTAAGTTGTAATTTTTTAGTTGTAATTTTTTTTTTTGAAAAGATATTGGGTTTTTGATAAATGGGATTATACTTGATGAAAGTGGGCCGGTTAAATGTTAAAATGAAATTCAAATGTGGGCCGGGTAATTTGAAAATTTTAAAATCCAACTATAAGGTTGAATTTTGAAATTCAAATTAAACTTTTCAAATCCAAAATCACCATTCACCGTCTCTTTCGAAAACGCTTACTTCCCGATTACGAAAACTCAAAATCCCAGTATCTTCAACCGTTTCAAGAGCTAAATTCATCATATTGTGAGTAATTTCTTTTGTTTCTTGGTTTTATATAGTTCATTTCAGTTTATGTTGAATGTGTAAATATGTTCGTATATCCATATATAGGTTTTCATGGTGTTTCAGATTTTTTGTTTCCTAAAATGAAATTAAATGTATGGTATGTTTCGGTTTATGAATCTGAACATGAATCTGAAATTTCATTGTTCAAATCAAATCACACAAACAGAAATTTGAATTTTAGTTTCAAAAATTTTCGTGTTCATCATCTTTCTGAAATTTGAATTTTTAACAACTTTGTAGTTGTTTTTAATCAAAGTTCAGTAAATCAAACTTACTTGAAATTGATTTTCGAGTATGGTTCATCCCTTTAATAGGTGAAAATGTTCTTGGAATTAAATTTTGGAAAATCAGTGTGTGTATACTTGAAAAATAATTTCAAGAACATTTTCTCGAACAAAGGTATACTCGAGAAAACATTCAGTTTTATTCGAGTTGGGTAATACATCATTCGAGAAAGTCCTCGTATAGATCGAGTTGACTGTTTCTTTAATCGAGAAAATCCTATTTGTTAAACGAGTTGATCATTCTTAGGACTTAGAATATTTCAGCACATAAGTCTCGATTAACACATGGACCGAGAAACCGTGAGTTTCATTCGAGTTGGTTTAAGATTTGATCGAGTTTGTCATAGGTTTTAATCGAGTTGAATCATACACTCATTCGAGTCCCTTCATGACTCATACGAGTTGGACTTAACATAATCAAGTCATTTCTTGTTTCATTCGAGTATACTTGCATTTCATTCGAGTTAAGTCATTTTTTGTTCAAGTTGGACTTTACATTAACTCGAGTTCTTTCATGTTGCATTCGAGACTAGTCGAATATAATTCGAGTTTAGTCATGGTACATTCGAGTTTATTCAAAGTTTAAATCGAGTTGGACTGATTCTTTATTCGAGATTCATCAAGCCTTAATCGAGAAAGGCTACACTTCATTCGAGTATCTTCATGTATGATTCGAGTTGTCTATAGAGCACTTCGAGAATTATTCTTAAATTTTCACTAAGTGTTGGGTTTTTAGTATTTTAAGAAGAATGTGATATTTTTTCAAGAAATTGTTTTAAATTTGTACTTTTCTAACATTGGTCTCTGAACGATTGACTTTGGAATCCTGTCAATAATATTTTATTTTTGTCTGGAACGATGCTTTAAACAGAAAATCACAAATTTTTATAACTTCTGACAAAATGTTATATTTTTCTACTTTGAATGATTTCATTTGTTTACCTGCATTGTCTAACTTGTTTATTATTTGTGTACAGGTTACAAATGACATCTCCAAGTCATTCCCATAATTCAAATTTTTCAGACTCCCATTCATCTTCATACCATACACTTGTATCTAAACCCGTCAGATCTGGCTCTGTTACAAGGCCTTCACCGTCAACCATCATACCTGACAATCAGCTTCTAAAACCTAAATATTGCCTTCCATTCAAAGATAATAACCATCGTCTGGATACTAAAGTCATTAAAGTCAGTCACCCCATCATTGTAGATATCCTCAAAGGCCATCCTTTGGGATATCTTCTCCAATACAAATCATCTATCCCACAAGTCTACCTTCAGCAATTTTGGCATACTGTCAAATTTGTTCCAGCAGATGGTAACCACCATTTCAAGGTTACCATTGATCAGTTTTAATCCAAGATTACTTTGGCCAGACTTCGCCACAACTTGTTTCTACCAAGAAGGATTGGCACAGTTAACTTTCCAGAGTTAGCAGATTTTGAAGACTTTGTGTCAGATGAGGAGTTAGTCCATGATCTCATACGCTTGGGATATTCAAAGCCACTCCATAAGAGCTTAAAGTTTCATCGCAATGGCTTAAATGGAGAATGGTACACTTTATTCGGTATCATTAATAGGTGCATGACATCTAAACACACCGGAATAGACAGATGCAGCATACACTATCTAAGGATCTTCCACGGCATCGCTTTCAATAAGCACTATGACTATGCACAATGCATCTGGGAAGACCAGAAGGAAATTGTACTTGCAAAGACTACAAATAGATCCAGGAAGTTTGTTCCGCTTCAACGGTTCATTCAAATTTTAATCTGAGGGATCCTACGGGCAAACGAGAATATACCAAAATGAGCAAACTCTCAAAGATGCCCAGATTACGTGATGATGAGTTTCATCAGGTGCCAGATTCACCAAATGCAAACATAATGTCTATTTCAGAATCTTTATTAAAATATGCAGACCAAGAGAGTGAAAATGTGAAGCGGTATAGAATAGACCATGCTCCTATAGAGTCCCAAGAACCAGGTTCTCTTAACCAAGGAGTTATAGGGAGAGAGGAACTTCAGCAGGGGGCTGAAGTTCAGGGAAGCCAACAAGTGAGTAAGGGAGCAGAAGTTTCAGTGAGGGGGGGGGGGGGTGAGGAAGAAGCTGGTAATTCAGATTCTAAACGTACGTTGTCGAATATACAAGAGGGAGCAGAGGAAGGTGATGATGATGATGATGATGATGATGGTGATGATGGTGATGAAGGACATGAACATGATGAGGGAGGAGCCGCTTTGATGGATATTGTTCATATAGCTCAGGAGAGTGTGAGGGATGTCCTACACCTAGAAAGCCGGGATATAACCACATCTGCTATTAGCTCCCAACAGGGAGTTAGCATTGAAGAAGTCAGTATCCCACTAACGCTTGCACACCTCACCATCCACTCAGTCTCCTCTCAACAGGAGACTGTTTCAATTGAGCACCGGGATGAAACACAACTTCTATCCGATAATCCTTTGGACTTGATGGATATTGAAATCAGTACACATCTGCCCGAGTGTACAACTTCAGTTCAAGCACAGACTCTAGATCCGATACACTATAGGACACTTGAGTAAACTTCATTTGTTGAAGTAAGTGCGGTTGAACTTAGTGTTCCCACCGGAACATCCTCAGTTACGGAAGCATTCGTTGCTTTGTCACTTGAAGACTCAGCCACTAACTTACCTTTCAAAAACTTATGAATATTAGTCATTTGTGCCATTACTTCAGATAACTGAGCAGAGACATGACTGTTTACTCCCGCAACAGCAGCATTTAAAGCTTGGCTCAGTGAAGATTCAGTAACAAATGGGGAAAGATTCACGACTAGGTCACTCAGACTTCCAGTTGACACAATAGTGGAACTTGTGAAAAGAACCTCTGTGTGGCCAGTGCTTAGAGTTGGCAATGTTGTAGCTCTAACTGGACTTCCACCCTCTTCAAGTGACGAAGCAACGAATGCTTCCGTAACTTCATTTGTTGAAGTAAGTGTGGTTGAACTTAGTGTTCCCGCCGGAACATCCTCAGTTACGGAAGCATTCGTTGCTTCGTCACTTGAAGAGGGTGGAAGTCCAGTTAGAGCTACAACATTGCCAACTCTAAGCACTGGCCACACAGAGGTTCTTTTCACAAGTTCCACTGTTGTGTCAACTGGAAGTCTGAGTGACCTAGTCGTGAATATTTCCCCATTTGTTACTGAATCTTCACTGAGCCAAGCTTTAAATGCTGCTGTTGCGGGAGTAAACAGTCATGTCTCTGCTCAGTTATCTGAAGTAATGGCACAAATGACTAATATTCATAAGTTTTTGAAAGGTAAGTCAGTGGCTGAGGAGTCAGTAAAGCAATCTGATCCACATCAAGCACTTGATGAATTGAGGGAAGAATTGAAAGATTTCGTATTTGAGCAGTTTGACGAATTGAGAGAAAGAATGATCAGCTTGGAGAATACTGTGATTACTGCGCTAGGAAATCTGTCTGAGAGGGTAGTGGCAGTTGAAGAGACGTGTAAGGCTCAAGCTTCATCATCAAAACGCAAACATAATGAGCATGATGAAGACTCCAATGATGCTCCTCATGAGGGGGAGAAGAGGAGGAAGCTTGATGATCCTGCACCAGGAATTTTAATTATTACATACCCAGAGAAGGAGGCAGAGGTGAGAGAAAAGGAAGTAGGAAGTTCAAAAGAACCTGCTGATGTTCAAAGTGAGCTGGGATTGATTCTTCATGAAGATGTTCCAGTTCCTTTGAACATTCAGTCAGATATCTACAATTTTGAGGAGTATAACGATTCGGATGATGATAATCAAGAAGTTCAGGATCAGATGTTGATGATTCAAGGGTTAGAAACTGAAGGTGAGAAAGAGAAGTATATTGAGTTATCAGAGGATAATGATGTGATTACTTTAACAGATATTGATTTTCAAGCTGAAAGGATTGAGGAAGAAGAAGAGTTAGTTCAATAAATATTGAAAGAGTCTATACCAACACCGACGGTTGAAAAGCCTGAGGTTGTTGTTCAAGTTTAAGAGGAGGTGGAAGAATTTTTGATTGAAAATGTGATAGTTCAAGAGAGAGTAGAGTTGAATGAAGTTGAAGTATTGGAAAGGTTTTTCAACGACTATATTCTTGCTGATGATTCGCAGAAACAACACAGACTCAGGTTTGAAGCTCAACATGTGGTGCAGAGGAAAATAAGAGATATGCTCACATTGCTGAATATGGATGAAATCAGTAAAAAGAAAGTTAAAAAGTTTGAATTATCTGTAAGACAGTCAGTTGATTTCATTAAGAAAAGGAAAAAATTGCCCTATCTTGAAAATATTTTGGAGAAAAGAATTTTTTGTAAGAAACAAGCTCCATGTACATTTCTGAAGTTTTTTAGGGTTCTGGAGCCAAATATGCCAAATCTTGTCAACTATGCTAGTTTTTTGAGAAACAAGACTCAAGCAGTGGATAAAGTGAAGAGGTGAATTCAGGATAGTTGATTTAATCAAATTTGAAAAAGACCGATTCGTTCAGATCTTCTATCCTACATTCACTGTCATAAGGGCTGACGGTAATATCTATACGTTCACTGAAGCATATATGTTCAATATGCACCTGGTCGATATAGAAGATTTATTTGATGAATTGTGACGCAACAAGAGAAATGAGCACTGCAGATTTGCACTAAAGACAATTTTCCACTTCATGCATACCAAACTGGTATTGATGTCTGTGCAAGATCTGCAGATTGGTGTCGAACGAGGGATGAGGAAAATTAACATCACAGCTCCGAATCGAGATATCAAGTTTGCAGGAGATTTAAAAGAGTATCAAGTCATTATGGTGAAGCATCCTGCGGTCATGTACAAAGACAAAAATAAAATGTTAAGAGCGATGAGGAGCGTTGAACTAAACAAGTTTTCTGATGGTACATCGCAGAAAGTTTTGAATGGATTGAAAGGAAAGCTGGCTTCTGACAGGAAGAGAAAAACTAAGAAAGGAGCGTTATCTGTGAATGATAGAAGATTGATGGTGGAGTTCATATCGAAGATTGAATGGAGACTTTCTGACCGGAAGAGCATCAGAAGATTTGAGCTAAAGCTGGGACTATCTACCTGAAGACTTTTCTTATTCCCTCAAAGGGGAAGATTGTTGAAATGTATTTTGTTGATGTAACACAAAGTCTAGGGTGAGTTTTGTAATTAGTTAATAGTTGTAAAAATGTATATAAATAGTTGTTTGACTTTCAAATAGATATATAGATCTGACATTCTAATTGTACGCACGGAATTCCACAGAGAATTATTCTAGGGCTACAGTGCAAGAACAGTTTCCATTCTCCATTCTGTAATCGTTTTGTCATCAATCAAAGCATTCGGTCAGTGTTAATTGTTTGATTGTTCTTGATTAATTGTTGTTATTGTTTGATTACTAGGAATCTATATTTCACACACTTAATGCTAAGTTTCTCCTCGAAATGCTGCAAAAGGCAGAAGGAGGACAGAGCGTACACGATGCTAGGAGGCTATTGAATGATGTTTTCAGAAACTCATCAACGCGTCTGTAGTAAGTGACTGAAACGGCTGCCAAAGTACGTCGGTTGTTGATGCAGGATCGCCAGAGGCTTCTACCGAGGCATTTCAACTGGTTGAGCCGTTCTTGTCACCAACACAACTGGCGAGATGAAGAATTAATTAGAGGGTTTTTTTTTTGTAAATTGTTAGGCACAAAAAGGCCTCACTCAAACCTGTTCTACATCTGAGGGGGAGATTTATAATCAAACCTGTTGATGCATTTGAAGGTTGAATTTAAGGCCTGTTATATGCCTTAATGAAACCTGAAAATGATTTGCAATATCAGTCTAAAGCTGTTCTATATGTTGCATGTGTTGCAACTAAGACAGTTTGTCCAAGCTGCTCTGTCTGCTGAACAGGCTGGACATAAACTGTCTACGCTGCTCTACACTATTGAGCAGCTTGGGCGTTTTTAAAGTGTTCTGTTCTTTTTGAACAGAACCTGTTCTTTGTGAACAGGCTAAACACTTTATGGAATATGTTTCCAAGTCATCATGTATTGTTTTTTGCTACAAGATCAGTTTACAAAGTCGAAGACAAAGTGGAAAACAGAACTGCTCAGCCTGCCCACGCTGTTCTGTAACATGAAGACAAAAGGTTATTTGAAAAAGGGTGACAGACCTTTTTCTTATATCAAAATAGGCCTTTACAAGGAAGAAAGACACAAAGTTGACATTCCTAAATTAGTTAAAGGCAATGCAACAGTAGACAAAGTAAAAAAGACAAAAGTTCTGCACATGAGAAGACAAGTCTGCTTTTCAGAAAAGTGCAGAAAAGGTTATGTTGTCTTTTTCAACAAGACTTCTCCTTTTTCATTTCGTCCAACGAAGATGTTTCTCTTAGATCCTCTAAGTGAGTATAAAAGGAAGCTTCTAAGGACAGAAAGATGAGTGAAGAAAGCTAAGTGCTGAAACCCAAGAGTGAACGTGCCAGTGTGATATTCATGCATGCAAGTCTTCTGTGTAAACCAGCATCTGTGTGTCTAAGCTGATTTACATAAGCCGTTCCTTTAAGTCTTGTAAACACAGTGAGTGCTTCTTAGTGAGTGTATTCATTGTATACTAGTTTGAGTCTGTCTTAGACTAGTAAGCATACTGTTGTATCTGTCATCTCAGCTTGAACTATTCCGCATTCAAGCTTGTTTGTAATTAACAAATTGTTGATAATACATACAAACATTGAGAAAATAGTGTGTAGTTTTTAAATTGCTGTATTCACCCCCCCCCCTCTACAGCTTATAACTATATACTTTGGGAACCTCTCGGGACCTACAACTGGTATCAGAGCAGTTTAGAGTGTGTGTCACTCTAGATCTCTCATTCTCCCAAGTTTCCATGGACAACAGTGCTGCAAATTCTTCTTACTATGACAATGGCTCTATGGGCAAACCTCCCAAATTTAATCATCAAAACTTCTCTGGTTGGAAGTGCAGAATGATGCTCTATTTAGAGAATCTGGATGTACAACTGCAAGAGATAGTGATGGAGGGTCCCTATGTGCCAACCTCTGTTACTACCATAACTCCAGCGGTTGAAAGAGCTGCTCCTGAAATCAGGACCTTTGAGAAAGCTAAAGCTCAATGGTCTGATGAAGACAAGAGATTGGTGGCTCTGGATGCAAAGGCCAGAAACAACCTGGTCATTTCTCTCCCTGATGATGTGTTCAAGCAGGTTGAGAAAATGAAGACAGCAAAGGAGATGTGGGATACTTTGTGTACCGTCTATGATGGACCCACAATCACACTGGACAACAGGATCAACAATCTTGTTAGACAGTATGAACTCTTCTTTGCTAAACCAAAGGAGACTCTCACTGAAACCTACACCAGGTTTACTGCTCTAGTGAATGATCTCAAAGCTGTTGGGATCACCAAGGACAGTCTTACCCTGGTGAATAAATTTCTGGACATTTTACCTGAAGAGTGGAACTATTTTTCAACAATCCTAAGGAACTCAGGTACTATCAGAAGTATGGATCTTTACTGAATGATGAACAGTCAAGGCAACAAAAGAGAAATGCCTTGGAAATGTCCAGAAAAGGTGCAGCCTTTGTGGCTAATGTGAGACAGCCTGTAAATCAGGTGAGTGATGTGTTCATTCAACCTGATCAACAGGATGATGAAAAGGAGGAGGTGTCAGACGAAGAAGATGCTGCAGATCTTGCTGAACAAGATGATGAGCAAATGATAGCCATGCTTGTCAAAAGGTTTAACAAGAAAAGGTTTGGAAGAAATATGCTGCAAGGAGGTTCAAGTGCTGGCAAAAAGAAGGCATTTGACAAATCCAAAGCTGAGTGCTTCAAGTGTGGCAAAACTGGTCACATAGCTGCTGACTGTGTGTCAAAAGCTGTTGGTTAGTCATCCAAACCCAACAAGACTAACAAGGATGATGGCTATAGAGTTAAGTACCTTATGGCCATGGCTAAGCTGAGGAAATTGGAAAACTCAGTGTCTTCCAATCGCCAAAAGGGACTTATGGCAGAGACATGTGACTGGGAGGAATCTGATTCATCATCTGATGAAGAAGATAATCAATGTCTGATGGCCAACACTTATGTCCCATCAACAAGCAGCTTCAAACAAGATATGGCTGAAGCTGAAGCCTTCAGCAGCTTAGAGAACTGGAATCCTACTATGATGTATAAGGTACAAAATTTTATGGCTTACAGTTCTGAAGAAAAAGTTAAAATGTTTGAATATATGCTTGTTGATCTCAAAGCTGCTGTTGAGAAGCATGATGCTTTACTATCTGAAATCTCTCAGCTTAAAGCTGATCTTAAAACTAAATCCAGTAAATTGGACAGTTTCCATAAGTTGGAAACTGAGCTTGATGAATTAAAACACATCAACTCTATTTTACTAGAAGAAAAGAGAGAAACAGATATAAAGCATGCCAAGCATCAAAAGATAGTTGACTCTTGGTGCTAATCTGCACAAAAAGTCAGCCATTGTATAAGTCAACAGATTCCTGCACAAATCCAAGCCTATCTTGGAGGGGATCTTGACACAGCAGCTTCCATTGTTGAGATAAGTAATCTGAAAGAAGATTTATCCACTCTTGGTGAACTTCCAAATACATTCATTCAAAATGTGAATGGTAAACTAATCTCAACAAACATGTTTGTCAGGCCTCAAAATACTGACAGCTTGTGTGAACTCAGCTCAAAAGCTGATGTTGGAGTTTGTTCTCCAAGTCAGCCTGCTAAGTGCTCTGCTAGCTCACATAATCAAAAGAAAGGAAAACATGTTCAAACTGAAGCTGTGGATGCTAAACCTGTTGACAAAACAGGTTCTGAGTCCAAAGCTGATGGTAAAAAGCGTGTTAATCCTTTTGATGCTAAACACTTTGAAAACAAGTTTTCAAAAAGTAAGCAGCCTGTTTTCAACAAGGGTAAGTCTCATGTTGAAAACAAAACTGCTGTGATTTCAAATAAGTTTTCAAATCATAGTGGTAAATTGGTTTTAAATGAAAATAAGTTTTTCAAATCCAGACACAGTGAGTATGCTGATAGGCAGCATAAATCACAATCCAGTAGGGGCAAAGGCAAAGCCATTGCTCAAACTGAGACAACTGGGAATAAGTTTCCCAAACATGTGGAAGCTCAAAAGCCAATCAAGCTTCCTGTCTTTGACATCTGTCCTCCCAAAAAGAGGAAAGAAGAGACAGTCAAAGTTGTGGCTATTGAACTCTCCACGCAAGCTGTTGATTCAACAAAGAATGCTAAACCTGCTGAAAGAATCAACAAAAATAGCTCAGAATGTGTTTCTAAAGGATCTTCTTCCAAAAATACTAAAAAGAGAAAATGTTACAAATGTGGGAAGAAGACACATCTGGCTAAGGACTGTCCTGAATCTGAGGACATGAGGCCTGTTAACTCTGTTGTTTCTCTCACAGCTGTCACAGGCAGTGTTGGAAATGGCACAGTTACTGAGAATGGTAGTCAAGTTGATACCATTCAGATAGGGAATATTAGTGTGGATATTTCAAATCCATCAACAAATGTTGATGAAGTAGGAGAACTCATCTCTGTGATGAGTTCCCCTAAAAATGACTAATAATTCTCTTATCACTCTGCAGGAAAAACAACCTTCCCAGGTTTGGTACTTGGATAGTGGCTGCTCAGGGCACATGACAGGTTGTAAAGAATTGCTGAGTGAACTCAAGCCTGAAAAAGGGCCAAAAGTCACCTTTGGTGACAATGTACAGGGATCCACTGAGGGATATGAAACTCTTAAAGCTGGTGCTGCAGTGTTCAAAAGAGTAGCCTATGTGGTTGGGCTAAAACATAACCTTGTTAGCATAAGCCAACTATGTGATGCTGGCTACAAGGTTAACTTTGATGAGCACCTGGGTTATATATTGGATTCCCAAGGCAAAGTTGTGATATGTGCTCAACGAAAGAAAGGTGTATATGTTGTGGATATGCATTCTCCTGACCCCACAACTGAAACCTGTTTTCTCACAAGAACAAATGCTGATCTAAACTGGCTATGGCACAGAAGACTGTCACATCTGAACTTCAAGAACATCAACAAACTCTGTAAGAAAGAGTTGGTGACAGGTTTGCCTTCTATGACTTTTGCTAAAGATAGATTATGCACAGCTTGTGAGAAAGGCAAGCAGAGAAAAACATCTTTTAAATCCAAACACAATTTCTCTATTGATACTCCACTCTTCTTAATCCATATGGACTTGTTTGGACCTGTTAATGTCCCAAGTCTAGGAGGAAGAAGATACACTCTTGTAATGGTTGATGAGTTCTCCAGGTACACATGGGTGATCTTTCTGAGAGGCACAGGAGAGGCTGCATAGAGAAATTATTGGATTTGTCAAAAAGATGGAAATGCTTGAAACTCTGCCAAGTAAAGCAGGCTAAAGTGATCATGGTACTGAATTCAGAAACCAGTACTTCTTGAAGATTCTGTGAGAGAAAGGTATCAACTCAAACCTTTTCAGCAGTAAGAACTCCTCAAAAAAGGAGTTGCCTGAAGGAGAAACCGAACTCTCATTGAAGCTGCAGAACCATGCTGTGTGCATCAGGTCTTACCTCATCATTTTGGGCTGAAGCTGTTACTGCCTTGCTTTCACTCCAAAACAGATCCTTAGGGTAAAAGGTTAACAAACTCCTGAATCGAGTGCTCAAAGGAGAAAGCAAATGTCAGTTATTTCATGTGTTTTGGATGTCCCTGTTTTCATTCTAACAAAAGGGACAGCTGTCGCAATTTGAACCTAAAGTGATGAAGGTGTGTTTTGGGTTTGCTATCTGCTATCTCTAAAGCCTACAGGGTTTTACACAACAACAAAAGAAGGGTGATAGATGAATCTATCAAATGTCACTTTGAAGAGTCCAAGAATGCTTCACCAAGCTGGTTCTGAATCAGTTTCAGGCAACTTAAAATTTGATGATCTAGATGCATTCAATCAATGAAGAGGACTCAAAAGCTTCCACTACACCCAGTGTGGAACCTGTTAATCATGATGGACATGATGATGGTTATGTCAATACACCCTGTGTGAATAAATGTACTGACTTAATTACAACTGCATGTCCAGAACCTATCAATGCTGATTTTCCCAGTTCCTCTGCTGATATGTTAAACAGTGGTCAGACATGTTCAACAAGTGAACAGGCTCAAGACAACAGTGTGTCTGAAAATCTTGAGAGCTGTTCAACAGGACCTGCTGAAGATGTTAACAACTCAGGTAAATCATCATTGAAAAATGATCCTAAGTGGATCAGGTGTCACCCAATGATCAAATAATTGGTGACATCAACAAAGGGATATAAACTCGGTGGGACAGCTTAGGGAACTTTTGTATGTTCTCTAGTTTTGTTTCACTGATGGAGCCAAAGAAGGTTGATGAAGCATTAAAAGATGCCAATTGGATCACTGCCATGCAAGAAGAACTCAATCAGTTTGAGAGGAACAAAGTATGGAAGCTGGTCCCTGCCCCTAAAGGTAAAACTATAATTGGCACAAAATGGGTTTTCAGGAACAAGATGGATGAGCAAGGTCATGTCATTAGAAATAAGGCAAGACTAGTTGCTCAGGGCTACAGACAGGAGGAAGGAATTGACTATGATGAAACATTTGCTCCTGTGGCCAGGCTAGAAGCAATTCGTTTGTATCTAGCCTACGCTGCTCATAAGAGCATAAAGGTATTTCGAATGGATGTGAAGAGTGCATTTTTGAATGGGAAGCTGCAAGAAGAAGTATATGTCAAGCAGCCTCCAGGTTTTGAAAATGAACAACACCCAGGTTTTGTCTATAAGTTGGACAAAGCTCTCTATGGTCTCAAACAAGCCCCTAGAGCCTGGTATGACACTCTTACTGAATTCCTTATGAGCAATGGGTACTCCAGAGGTAAAGTGGATACCACACTGTTCATAAAGAAGGTGAAGTCTGATATTATGCTTGTTCAAATCTATGTGGATGACATAATATTTGGTTCTACTAATGAGCAGCTATGCAAGAATTTTTCATTACTCATGAAACTAAGTATGAAATGTGAGTATGATTTGGTGAGAAACTAACTCCTTTTTAGGATTGACGGTTAACAACCTCAACTGGAATTTTTATAAATCAAGAAAGTACACTTTAGATCTTTTGAAAAAAGTTTAAAATTTGATCAAAGTTCTCCCTATTAAACCCATGGCAACCAATGTAAATTGGATGCTGCAGCAGTGGCAAAAGCTGTTCAGTACAGCTTATAGAGGCATGATTGGTGACTCTTGTGGGAGCTTGCTATACTTGACTGCTAGTAGACCTGATATTATGTTTGCCACCTGTTTATGTGCTAGGTTCCAAGCTGATCAAAAGGAATCACATCTAGCAGCTGTTAAAAGAATCTTCAGATACCTGAAGGGTACTCCAGGTTTGGGTCTTTGGTATCCCAAAGACTCAAGTCTTGAACTAACAGGCTATTCAGATTCTGATTTTGCAGGCTGCAGGTTAGATAGGAAAAGCACAACAGGTGGATGTAAACTCCTTGGTGGAAAGTTGATCAGTTGGAGTAGCAAGAAGCAGAACTCAGTGTCCACGTTTACTGCTGAAGGCTGAGTATATTGCTGGCTGGAAAGCTGCTGTGGGCAGATTCTGTGGATGCAGCATCAGCTTGAAGTTTAAATGGCTTGTGTAATAGGAAAACTCTATTCTGTGTGATAACACAAGTGCCATAGCCATCTCAACAATCCAGTATTTCATTCAAGCAACAAAGCATATGAGTCAGACATCACTTCATCAGGGATCACTTCAGAAAGGTAATGTTGGAGGTAAAGTTTTATTCACAAATGAACAGCTTGCAAATTTTTCAACCAAACCTCTGGATGAACACAAGTTTAAATACCTTTGTATTCGCAAGCTGGGCATGTTAAACAAGAGTGACTATGTGTTCTGCTCAAGTCTACGAAGTTGTATGTCTCACACTGCTCAAGTTTCTCAGAACAGCTTAGACAGAACAGGCTATGCATGTCCTGTACTTAGGCAATTTTCTGAAAAACTTGAACAGCTTGAGCATAGAACAGGCTGAACAACAACAGGTTGTAAATCCAGCCTGCTCTGATGGTCCAATCCTCAATCTGTTCATCCTTTCACACTATCTTACAAGTCTTTGTCTTGTAACCTGTTCAACTATTGAACACAACCTATTCTTGCAAAAGAGAACAGGCTGAAGGCACAGTTTGAAGGGAGAACAGCTTGAAGACTGAGAACCTTGTGTTGACTCTAATCATCACAGGTTTGACCAACAGCGTAGACTAGA
Organism: Centrapalus pauciflorus; assembly: GCA_020465985.1. Lineage (NCBI taxonomy): Eukaryota > Viridiplantae > Streptophyta > Magnoliopsida > Asterales > Asteraceae > Centrapalus > Centrapalus pauciflorus. Next base: position 279,387 of record JAANYP010002790.1, on the reverse strand, counting down.
AGTTTAATTACCTTTCTTCATAATTAAGTTACTTGAATTATGTTTTTATTTAGCTTAATTACTGCGGATAATGTGGGTTACGTGTGTTAGTGATTAAAAAGGTCAAGTGGTCTGACAAATGTTTCTGACATGGACAACCGTTCCGTTTTCCGTTAACTAACATTTCAAA